>PVJS01005676.1:0-63146 GCA_004027185.1 Glis glis | reverse complement strand
ATGAAGTACCAAGAATGATGTTGGTATATTTTCACATGCACATGTTATTTATGATAGTAATTCCATTAATTCCCTTCTTTCTTGCCCTCCCCCTTCCCTTGTACCACTTCCCTTGTTCTGTTGAGGGTTCTCCATTATCAACCAGAGTCCCTTGTGTGACCCTACTACTCCTTAGGTTGCGCATATTAATGAAAACATATGTCCCTTCTTTTAAAGGATGCCATCAGCAGGCCAGACATGCAAAGAATTTTTGAAAGACATGGAGCAGATGGAACTGGGTTGGTAGAGGAGTGTCTGTGCTCCATGTAAGTGAAAGTGGGTACCATTCAAGGGTGAATTTTTCTAGCTGAATACAGGAAGAAGCCCCAGACTAGAGGCTCAAGACCTAAGATATTGAAATAAGCCAAATGATAGTCAATGAGGTGATCATTAAATGGCTTGGCTCCAGTTTCCACTGAAAACATGTCTGAGTCGGCGCTTGCTGTAGTTTGGAGACACAGGAACAGTTCTTTAAACAAATAAACAGTATTATGCTAAATGATATCAGCCAGTCTCCCAAAGTCGAGGGTGGTATGTGGAAGCTAGAGAGAAAATAGGAAACAAAAGGGTCTTCAGATAAATGAGGAGAGAGACCAGTAGAATAATGGAAGGGGATTGGGAGAGGCAAGTGGGGAGGGGAAAAACGGAGGACTGATGAAGGAAACAGTTCAAATAATGCTACGTCCATGTAGGAAGGTATGGATACCATCTCACTAATGTGTATGGGAGGAGGGGAGAGTGGGGTGGGATATGAAGGGAAGCACACCAGTGCGTGTGCATGTGTGTCTGTATCACCTTGTACCTCACAAGCATGTATAATTACAATGCACCAATAAAAGTATTAAAAATAAAAGCCGGGCATGGTGGCGCACGCTTGTAATCCCAGTACTTTGGGAGGCGGAGACCAGAGGATCCGGGTTCGCGGCCAGCCTCAGCTCTCTCTCTCTCTCTCTCTCTCTCTCCCTGTCTCTCCCTCTCTCTCTACCTAGTAAGGCCCTCCGCAACTTCGTGAGACCCGGTTTCAAAATAAAGCATAAAAAAATAGGGCTGGAGGTGTAGCGCGAGGGTAGAACGCCCCTGGGTTCTATCCCCGGTACCGCAAAAAAATAAATAAAAAATAAATAAATAAATAAATAAAAATAAAACATTTGTCTAAAAAATGGGGCCAGCAACTTATGGAAAATTCAGCATGGATATTGTTTCCAGGGAAAGGAGTGGAACAAGGCAATGGACAGGAGCTCCTTGGCTCAGAAGGCAAGTGTCCTGTCTGGTCGCATTCCCTTATTTTTTGCTGTTAGGGTTTCTATGGAGACCAACTCTGCTGCTGCAGGAGAAGATGGTCGCCCCTCTTGTTGACATATGGAGGATATGTTGAAGATATCAGTTGAGAAAATAAAGGAGAAGTGAGCAAGGAAAAGAAATGGAGGTAAAATGTTCTGGCATGAATATAGAACTGACAGAGAAGAAGAAAATTAGAACAAGCAAACAAAAAAGATGTACACCTGGGAACATGTTTCTGAAACTTCTGATCAAAAGTAACCAGAAAGTTCTTTAGGTTAAAAGAGAGACAAAGATGCAGGTGTGGTGGCACACACCCGTAATCCTTGTACTTGGGAGGCTGAGACAGGAGGATCTCAGCCTCAGCAACTTAGCAAGACCCTGGTTCAAAATAAAAAATAAAAAGAGCATAGCTCAGAGATGGAAAGCCCCTGGGTTCAATCCCCAGTACCACCACCATCACCGAGAGAGAGAGAGAGAGAGAGAGAGAGAGAGAGACACTTCCCAAAAAGCAAGAACCAGCAGACTAACAGCAGAATGTTCATTTGACACATCTGTAAAATTCTAAAGGAAAATTGTTTTCAACTGAGAGCTCTATACCCACCAACTTATTTTTCAAGTACTAAAGAAAAAAAGAAAGTTCTAAAAAAGATTGATCATTCCCTCTCTGAAAAGTTTACTTGAGGATCTCTTATAGCAAAATAAAAAACCAACAGAAGGTGGAATAACATGTAGTACAAGAAAATGGAGGTGAACAAATAAAATAGAATAGCTTATAGTTAATTTCAAATAATTGTTGATGTGACTTTAACTTTATGCAATGCTTCAGTAAGAATTATTGAAATTAAAAAGGTAGCTTATAAATGAATAGATATACAGATTAAATTCTACTCTATTGCACACAAAATTGAAAGTGGGACAATAAAGGAAAATTGGTGGGTATTGTTAAATTTCTGACCTCGATACAAAAATAACTTTAAAATATACTTATAATAATTTTAAGGACGGTTTCAGTAGAATTGAAACCAGAGGTATACATTTTATATTATTAGAGGGGAAAGTAAGGAAAAAGAATAGCAACAACATGGGGAATAAAACACAAAAGCAGATGGAAAAAAATTGGACCAGTATTTCTACTCATGATATTTCAGAAAGGGTTAAATTCTTCTATTAAAAGATGAATGTCTTAAAAATTGTAAGACGCAAAGTGACAAAAAATTGAAAATGGGATACAAAGCAAATATTAACAGAAAATCAGAGTAAGTGACATTAATATCAAATGAGATAGAATTCCAGGTAGAAAGTATTAAACAAGACAAAGTGCTCTACTTTTAATGATAAAAGGTCCAGCATTTATAAAGAAGATAGAACTGTAATGAGCCTTTATGCTTACAAGAAATAGCAATGGAGTCTAAAAAGCAAAATCTATTAGAAGTGAAAGGAAAGCAAGTAACACTATACATTTCTAATGTGTCTTGCTCAGACTAGAGATCAAGCAAATAAAACAAAAATAAAGATTTCTAAGATGTATATGGAGTTTTGTATATAAAAATGGTATTTTCTTTTACCCTAAGGCTCTATGGAATCAGTCATGTACTACGCCAAGAAATCACAATAATTTCTAAGCATAGAATATAGATAGGGCAAATTTTCCAAACATAAAAAAATCCAGATATTATAAAAATAATGGTATAAAAATCTAGACATTTTAAATGATAAAAGAGTTAATAAATAACTCTATGGACCAAGAGAAAATTAAAACTATAACCACAGAAAAATGAATGAAATATTAACATCACATGTCAAAATGTGTGGGATGTGACAAGAAAAGTTTACCTTTAAATGTAAATGTAGTAGCATTCATTGATTATAAAAAGTAACTTAAGAAGCTTAGAAACAAGCAAACAAAAACACTGTATGAAAAAGAAATTTTATATATGAGCAGAACAAAATGATATAGAGAACAAAAACTCATAGAAGGCAGGATTCAAATAAAGCAAGAAAAAAAAGAGGGGTTGTTAACAGCAGATACAAAGATTGAAAAGCTCTAATACTATGAAA
Organism: Glis glis; assembly: GCA_004027185.1. Taxonomy (NCBI): domain Eukaryota; kingdom Metazoa; phylum Chordata; class Mammalia; order Rodentia; family Gliridae; genus Glis; species Glis glis. The sequence continues at coordinate 59,768 of PVJS01005676.1, read as the reverse complement.
AGTGGAAGTCAGATGTTTCAACTCCAAACAATACAAAGTTCTCTTTAAGCCTTGCTCTTCCTCCTCCCTCCTTCCCTCTGAGCCTGTCCATTTCCTTCCTTCCTTCCTTCCTTCCTTCCTTCCTTCCTTCCTTCCTTCCTTCTTTCCTTCCTTCCTTCCTTCCCTCCTTCCCACCTCCCTACCTACCTACCTTCCTCTCCTTTCTACCTTCCTCCCTTTTTCTCTTTCTGACTTCCCTTCTCTTGCAGGCATGCATGCATCCACCTATCCATCCACTAATTCACCTATTCATTACACCAAAAATAGGAAGTGTTTTTCTATGAGTGGAGATATTACAGGCTATTTTAAATTTAATTTTATTTTTCCTTATTTTTCCCTAACAACTCTTTTTTTTTTTTTGCTGTACCAGGGATTGAACCCAGGGGCATTCTACCTCCGAACTACACCCCCAGCCCTATTTTTTATACTTTATTTTGAAACTGGGACTCACGAAGTTGCAGAGGGCCTCACTAAGTAGCTGAGGCTGGCCGCGAACCCGGATCCTCCGGTCTCCGCCTCCCAAGTACTGGGATTACAAGCGTGCGCCACCATGCCAGGCTCCCTAACAACTCTTACTGCTATTGTTGTTATATTGACTACTAGAGAAACCACCAATTATGTTTTGTGCAAGGTTCTTGTTTATATCCTTTATATATCTCTCAAATGGTTTTAACAATGACCTTATAAGGAAAATGAAACTCAAGTATATAATTTTAAAAATTAAAATAGTGATAAGTTATCATTTAAAGATGTTTTCTGCAATATTCTTGCTGCTTCAGTCTCTTAAAAAATAGGGAGCTGGGGATGGTGGTGCATGCCTGTAATTCTAGTACTTGGGAGGCTGAGAAGGAGGATCATAGGTTTGAGACCAGCCTCAGCAACTTAGCGAGACTCAGAAATCTAGTGAAACTCTGTTCACTAGATTATATGATAGGATGATAAGATTAACTATTATTGTAGGTAATAGCTGACTTTTCCATTAATTAAGACCCAAAGGAACATCATTGAAAATTTAAAAATAGAGTTTTCTTACTTTTTTAAAATTAGGACTATAGATTTCACAAACTTGTGGCTCCCTGAAACTAGACATTTGATTGAAATGATGTAATCTAGAAAGAAAAAAAATCCATGATGGCATATCCAATTCTAGACTACTCTTTGACTGGTCCAAATGTTAGAATCCCAAGAATTTACGAAGCTCTGGTCCAGGTGACCCCATGGCCTGAAGATGCAGGCTTGGGTCTCTCTTAGCAGTGTTAGCTGGAGAAAGCAAATAAGAGTGTCAGACCCAATCGCTTGGTGAGAACTCAGGAGGGCCTTTTCCTGGAAAAATTCAGTGGGATTTTTGCCTTTAGATGATGTTTCCAGAGTTACTAATAAAATACTTGCTTAATTTCTAATTGTTACTTAACATGTATAGCTAACAAACGACTAGATAGCAGTGGAGTCTCCTAACGTCTGTTATTGATCCTTCTTACCCTCTCTTCCTCCGTCATACTGACTTTCCAGTATGTCCTGCTGAATTTCCAGGTCTCATGGTCAATGTCTCGTCTGCCAGGAAGCATTTTCCATTTACTCTAAATCTGGATTAGGAGCCCTTACTTTGGGTTTCCATAGCATCTTGTCTTCCCACGTCATAGCCCAAGAATTCCAATGGTTCTTTTGTTAACTCTGTTTCCCAAGGGTGGGTGTGAGTGTCTATGAAGGCAGGGATTAGGTTGGTGTTGTTTCTGGATGGATCCTTAATACCTGGCACACTGTCTAGCAGAGTTCATAATTCAAAACATATAGGTTGAGTATGTTAATGAATTAATGTCTCTCTATGGTTGTCATAACACTGAGATAAAAAAAAACAAGCTTACCCAGATAATAGTTAGAAATGGGAAGAGGAGAACCTAAAATATACGCAGCAAACTATTTAAAGTTGTAACAGTGATATTTTTATTTTTCTGTCACAAGGACTAGAGAAATACATATCTTTCTGTTTCCTTGTCCCCTCCAACACTCAAAATCAATTTCAAAAGTTTATTTTAAAAAGAAAATTCGGAGATGTAAGCTGCTGACTTTATATTATTAGATACAAAATGGAATTAAATTTATTTGTTTTGGTGTTGCTTGGTTATCTCTACTGCCTATTGCTGATAAGAGGTACATATCAGATATTGTTGAGAGCTCGATCTCACCTACAGATATCCTTTCCTGAATGCCTTTAAGTTGTTATCTTCTTTTCCCTTTTCGCCTTGTACTTTCAGTTGCCAGTGGCTTAAATTAACTCTTATGCAAAAGCAGAAAAAAAGAGCAAGAATTCAAAGAAATGTGTCCCTTGTGTGCAATTGATTCTCAGCATTTTGTTATTAAATCTTTAAATAATTAAATACAAGAGAAAGCATTAAAGCGACATTAAAAAGCCAACCATATGTTGAAAATAAAAATGGGGGAGAGGGATGGGTATGGAAATGGCTGTAGAATTAAAATTCCTCTTCATTAACCTTGCCCTGTGGTACCTCTGCTGATCATGTCTATGCGTGGCCTGCATGCAGGATGCTCGGCTGTGGGTGGCTGAGCTTTGGGGAGAAGGGAAGCTCTTTGTCTGAAAGCATTTGCCAAGAGAAAAGGCTAGTGAGTAGAGAGACACAAAGACAGTTTGAGTGTAGAAATGATGAGTGGACCATTGAAGGATGCTTCAAACAAATTCTGTTTGTTTTTAATAGTCTAGAATGTTCCCCAGGTAGCCCACCTTCTTCCTTTCTAGAACACAAGGTCTAAATTATAAGGTGGTAACTCAATAGCAATAAGAGTATAGAGAGCTAGCCAAGTGTTGTGACACATGCCTGTAATCCCAGTACATAGGAGGCTGAGACAGAAGGATCACAGGATTGAGACCAGTCTCAGCAATGTAGCAAGACTCTCAGCAATCTAGGAGACCCTGTTTCAGAACAAAAAATTAAAAAGGGCTGGGGGTGTAGCTCAGAGGTAGAGCAATCTGTAAAACACACACACACACACACACACACACACACACACGGAATATAGATTGCTGCCATCGGTGACTCCTGGGTGTGAGCTTATTAAATACTAGTTAGAAAACTGAATACATAATATAAGAAGAGGAAATCAGGAGAAAGTCAAGGTCTTTGACATGAAAAGCATGCAGGATGATATGTACTATGACTGGGTTTAATTGTGTCCCCACAAGTTCGTTGGTGGAAGTCCTAATTTCCAGAACCTCAAAATGTGACCTTTGTTGGCCACAGGGTTGTTGCCATATAATTAGTTAAGATGAGGTCATGACAGAGTAGACGGTGCCTCATCCAATATGACTGGTGGCCCTCATTACAGAGGGAAATTTGGACACAGATACAAACACCAGGAGAACACTACATGAAGAGGAAGGTGGAGACTGGGGAGAAGCTCATATAAGCCACGGTGCCCCAAACTGCTAGCAAACCACTAGAAACCAGCAGAGAGACATGAACCGTGTTCTTCCTCGAGGCCCTCAGAGAAACAACACTGCTGACACCTTGACCTCAGACTTCTGGTCTCTGGAACTGGGAGACAGTACATTTCTGATTTTGAAGGCACATAGTTTTGGGCACTCTGTGATGGAAGCCATTCCAAACTCATAGAGTGAGGAGGAGCATGGCTGTGAGGTCCATATCGCTTTTTACCACCTTTACAATCTAGGTAGCCTTCTGCCCCATAATGCACTGCTGCTAGTCCAGCATCAAAGGTTCCCATACGACACCACTGCGCGTCAGTTAGCTAATGCTCTCATACTACATTACTGTGTATCAAGTGACAAATATGTCTGCCATCCGACTAGCACTCAGCCCAGTGCCAGGCACTCAGAGAATGGGAAGAGTATAAAAGTGATCCTTTTTGTGGCAGAGACCAGATATCTCTATGAAGCGGATACACGGAATAGTAAGTGTGTAAATGGGTGGGGTTGATCTTGAGGGGCCTGTGGGAGGAAGAAGTAAACAACAGCAGCAGCAACCATTTATCCAGAGCTATGTGTTAAATATAATATTACCTTCAATAACAACCCCGTGAGCTAGGTAGTATTACTCATAATTTACAGAAGAGGAACGAGGTTTAGAGCTTAGAAGGAACTTGCCCAAAGTCATACTGGTGATGGAGCCTTGTTGAAGTTGGTTCTATCAAACTAAATTGGTTTCGAAAAAGTAAAGTTTTGGATTACATTTTTGTGTTTATTATGGTCCATCAGCCCTAAATTCCACAATTATAGCAAGGAGATTCAACTTTGGCCTTGATGAATTATCCAGGTCTAATTTCATTAGATGATGCCATTATTTTGTTTTTCCTATAAAATTATCACTGTGAGATTTGAAATCCTAGTTAAGTATTATAGTTTCACTTTTCCTACTCCTCATTTGGGTCTTGCTCACTCAAATGATAGAGAGTTCTTTTGAGATCAGGAATCAGGTCACCTATATAGGGGGAGCTCAGTACAAAATATTTGATCCTGATGGGATCATTTGAATCCTCTCTGAATTAGACTTCTGAGAGGAATCATGCCTGAGGCATGAGGTCTTTGGGAAAAATAAAAAATAAAACCTTTCTCTGTTAGTTATTCCAAAAGGTATAGGAGGTAAAATGTTTTGTTTGCTTGGTTGGTTTTGGTACTGGGGAATTCAACCTAGGGGCATTCTACCTCCAAGCTACATCCCCAGCCCTTTTTAAATTTTGAAACAAGATCTTGCCAAGGTGCTGATGGTCTTGCTAAGTTGCCGAGGCTGGCCTCAAATTTGTGATCCTCCTGTCTCAGCCTCCCATGTACTGAGATTACAGGCATGTACCACCATGCCCAGCTTAAAGTGGCAAAATGTGATCTCCGGTGCTATCAAGGAATTTCCAAGGAGCCACCTGAAAGATAGGCTTCTCATGCAGGAAGGGGATCCAGCAGCAGAAGAGGTCAGCCAATTGTGAGGAGAGAGGGAAGAGACGCTCGCCTGTGCTCGGTTTCAGTGATCCACTGGGCACAGTCCCTGTGCTCTGTCAGTGATAAAGCGGAGGTGTAAACCTGCACAGGAGAGTTAGCAAGAGACAGGAGGAAGACGAGCAGCAGAAGCGGCCTTATTTCACAGCCTCAGTAGAGGCCCATGCTGTATCTTCTCCTGGGATTTGTGGGTTTGCCATGTGCCTTGACATCAAAGATGCCTGCTGTTTCCCATTCCTAATTAACTAATAAACACATTGAGCATGGTCAGAAGTTCATAGATGCTACGGAGGATGCACGCGATGTTTGAGTTGTATGTTTGAGATGTTTGAGATGCTCAATGAATATGTACTGCCCTTGAGAAGCTTACAACTGCTAGTAAAAGATTTTTCTAAGCAGATTATAAAAGAAAAGTTGGGAATATGTATTTAAATAATGTTTCTTAGGACTTCTTTTGAAGCCCTGTCCCTTGGATAGCCTCATGGCTAAGCTATAGGTTTATAAGGTATCCTTTCAGCCTTGGATATATCTCTGTACATTCCAGTAGTAATGAAGCAAGAGACAGGAGCTGGAATTCATTCAACATCCATGGGGCAGTACATATTCATTGAGCATCTACTGTGTGCCCAACTCAATGCCAGGCACAGAAGCGCCCTGTGGGTAGACTCTTTTAGAGCCAAGGAATTCCCTGAGGTCTTCTCTGCCCTGTATTCCCTGCATGTCACTGAGAACTCTGCCTTTCTACCTTTTGGTAAACACAAGAGACCAATCACCAGATACTCATGGAACAACATTTCACATTCCTCAGAGGTATAACTGCTTGACAAGCAGCCTGGGAGCCGAGAAACAGACCTGTCCAATAGCCTGCGTACAGTAGAGAAATTTATTACTATTTCCTATTTCCTCCACAGGAAGAAAAAAAGAACTATAGCCCATATTTTGACATTTTAGGAAGACTTACTGGAGTTATGCCACATCAAATGAGCTGACGTTATGACATGCTGACACTAATGTCCAACAAAGCACATTTATTGCAGAATTCAGAGGCTAGTCACATACTTCCAAGGCTGTTTTATTACTATTATTTCTTCTTGGGCCTGCCGATCTTGAGGTTTTCAAGAAAGGAGACTCTTTAGCTTTATTCCTGAGAATTAAGCTGACATGGTGCACCTTGTACATATTCTCTTATCTTGGTTCACCGAAGTGGCTGATAAATCATACAAGGGTTTGTAATCATGCTAGTACCTTCCTCTGAAGGGTAATTCAAAGTATTCTAGTCTCAGATCTTCATATGAAGGACATTTTGAGGAAAACACAATTTATCCTTAGAAATTCAACAATATTTTGCTTGTTTTGCTCTGCTTCAGTATCCACTGAGCATATTTTCTTTTGCAGAGAATGATCTGCAGTTGTTGAAGTGCCTAATGTCAATCAATGTTGAGCATCTACTTTGTGTTCATCCCTGTGGAGGAATTCATTTCGGTCCAATAACACTTTGATGAGCACCAGCCATGTGTACAACCTCAAGGCAGTTGCTGCAGGACCCATACAGATGAACTTACAGTCTAAGAGAGGACGAAGGACATGCATACAAGTAACTTTTATGCAAGGTCAGTGTCATAAGAAAGGCATAAACCAATCTGTAAGGGTTCCAAGGCATAAATCGCTAGACTGTAAGCTACATGAAAGCTCAGTTTTATAAGGCACTGTATCACTAAGGCTGTTATCACCAGCAGGCAAATGACTGCTTCCTAATAAATACTTCTTGACTGAATGAATTCCATTCAGGGATGAAGGTCAAGGATCAAGGTTAGACAAAGCTCTGATGCAGACTTTGAGTTGATTCTTAACAGATGGAGAGTTTTCAACAGCTGATAGAAGTAGCAGGAGGGTGTTAGAGCTAGAGGACAAGACATTTTTAAGTCACAGAGACAGGGAAGCCTGTGGAATATCTCTGGTAGAGTTCAATTAGAGTGCGCAATATATATGTACATGGGAGTAATAAAGAATAGTCAATAATATTTGTTAGGGCCAAATTATGGTGACTCTACATACCAAGCTGGAGATGTTGAATTTAATTTGTAGGCACTGGAGAAACATTAAAGGATTTTGAGAACTAACTTGGCATTTTCTGAACCATGATTTAAGAAAACTGATATGGTAGTTGTATGTAAAATGTAGCACCAAACTAGATGTACACCAAGATTAACTGGGAAGCTTTCCAATTATGTAGATTTCTACACCCCACCCAAGATCTAATTAATTGGGATAGACAGCATCTGTATTTATACCAAGTTCTCAAGTTAACAACCAACCCAACAGTTCATAGAATTCCAGATTAATGTGTATGGGAGCAGGGAATGGGAAAGGGAAGGGGGAACAAGATTGCCCACTCATATGGGCTGTGAGAAAATGTGTGTGTGTGTGTGTGTGTGTGTGTGTGAGAGAGAGAGAGAGAGAGAGACAGACAGACAGAGACAGAGACAGAGACAGACAGACGGACAGAGATCTGAGGTCAGACTCTACAGAGCCCATAGCAGAAGGATGGTAACCAGGCTTGAGTCAAGGCTTGAGTCAAGGGTGAAGGAAATAGTTTTTGAGTGGAGAATCAGAACCTATGGAGCCTGGAGATGACTGTCCAGCTACAAGGTCAGGGATGAGAATGAGCAAGTAGAGGCATGAGGCATGATTTCCAGGAGCACCGCACACCACCCTTCTCATCTCCACCTGCCAGGCAAGCCCTAGGGCAGAACTCCCCGACAAGCAACTGAATTCATCAATCATTATTTCACCTTTTCAGAATACTCATTTGTACATAGCACTAGAATGGAGATCTTGTGTGATAATTCACATGTACTCAGATTAAGTAACAATAAAAAGGGGTAAGGCTCCTCTATCCACTGAGTTTTTTTCTAACTAGAGAAGCCTGTAATAATAGCAATGCAAAATGACTTAGCTTCACTTTCAGGGAAATTCAAGAACTGCAGAATGCACAGCACCGCTATTTTGAAGTCGTAGTATCATTTCCTACATGTAATAAAAGAAACATGAAATATAACTAGAAAAATAAAAGGCTTCTAGTATTTATTAACTCTTTGAAATACTATTCTAGGCAGTACATTTAAAAGTGTATTGTAGTGAAAGGTATGAAAATTGGAGGCGAATTACATCTGAGATTTTTTTTCTGTTCTATTTCCTTTTATTTCCTTCTAAAAAGCAACAATTTATTTAGGCACTAAGGGCCAAGTGGTTCTGTTTTGAAAAGAGAAGTCTTGAGTAATATAAAAATAGGGTAAGGAACAATGCACAGTGAGTAAAAAAGAACTCAGTGATATTATAAATAACAACAACAATCATAGTGACAATGATATACTTTAGTGATTCCTATTTACCAGTTACTGTGCTAAATGTTTTATAGGCATCATCTCATGTAACACTCACAATAACCCTAGGAAGTTGGTATAATTACTGTCCCCATTTCACAGGAGGGAGATTGTGGTTCAGCAATGGTAAATGCCTTTCTTATACTCAAACAACTCCTACAAGGTGAATAGTAGTACAACCTGAATCTAAATGCATGCCCCTAAGCAGCACTTCCCAGCTTTGCCAGTAACCAGCTAAATTATCTTGCTCTCAGTGAATTTTTAAAACAACTCTAGGTGTCAGGTATTGTCATGGATTTATTCCCATTTTATATATGAGGTCACTGAAGCACAGGAAACTTATTTAAAGTCCCCCAAATTATGCAGTTAATCAACTGAAGAGCTAGAATTGGAACCAGATACACTAACTTAAAGTCAGCCTCTCAGTGTAGTGACACATATACAACAACAAAGGGTATTTTCTAGTGGTTAAAACTGTGTTTCCTCTCATTCCTGTCCTGGTTAATATTTTTACCAATGTTGATGTTGTAATATTATAGAATTGTAATAATTATGTTGTAGAATGATAAAAGGAAAAAACCCAAATTTAAAAAAATCTTTACTCTCTAAAGTTATGCCTGATAAAGAGTTTGAAAGTATGAGCTTTTAATACCTCAATGGAATCCAAAAGAATATAGATAAATAGTTGAATGATGTAAATAAGACAATGTAGGCTATGAATGAGAAATTCAACAAAGAAATATATTGAAAAAAAGAACCTAACAGAAATCTCAGAAAAGCAAAGCTCAATAACACAGATAAAAATTTTAGTTGAAATCTTCAACAACAGACTAAATCAAGGAGAATAAAAAATATTGGAGCTTGAAGAAGGTATTTCAAAAAATTACATTCAGACAGAAATAAAGAAAAAAATAAGAAAGAAGAAAGAGAGCATTCAAGATCTCTGGGACACCATTACTAGATCAAAGTTCACATAACTGGCATACCCAAAGGAGAACAACTAAAGGTCAAGGGCATAAAAAACCTATTAAATGAAATAATAACAAAGAATTCCCCCACATATTGGGAAAGACATGAACATCCGTCTTTCCCAAGGTACAGGAGGCCTTGAGAACCTCAAATAGAAATGATCAGAAAGGAACCCCTCCAAGTCATATTAGTCAAACTGTTGAATGTGTAGGACAAAGAAAGAATATTAAAGTTGCAAGGAAGAAGCACCAAGTCATGTTTAAAGGCAACCCCATTAGCCTAATAGCATATTTCTCAGCAGAAACCCTAAAGGCCAGGAGGGCATGGAATGTTTAAATCCTGGAAGAAAATATTGCCAAGTAAGATTACTATACCCAGTAAGGCTATCCATCAGAAACCAAGAAAAATAAAGACCTTCCAAGATAAGCATAAACTAAGGAAATTCACAACCACTAGACAGCATTATAAAAGATGCTTAAGGGAATCCTACACCCAGAAAAGAAAGAAAAATAATAACCTGACATAATAGCTACATCAAAAAATAAATTAAAAAAACTAAAAAGAAGAGAGAAACTTAGGAATAAACCTAACCAAGAATGAAAAAGACCTCCATAATGAAAATTATAATACACTGAAGAAAGAAATTGAAGATACTCAAAGGTGTAAAGAGCTCCCATGTTCATAGATTGGGAGAATTAATATTGCTGAAATGTTTGTACTACCCCAAGTGATCTACAGATTCAATACAATCCCCATCAAAATACCAATGACATTCTTCACAGAACTAAAAAAAAAATCCTAAAATTCATATGGAAACACAAGAGATCCTAAATAGTTAAAGCAATCTTGAGCAAAAAGAACAATGCTAGAGGCATCACAATACCGGATTTCAAGACATACTACAGAGCTCTAATAACAAAATCACCCTGGTATTGGCATAAGACTAATGGAACAGAATAACAGACCCTCCCCATCCCCTCAAAAAGAATAAAGGACTTAGAAATAAATCCACGCATCTTCAGCTAACTGATTCTCAACAAAAGTGCCAAAAACATACATTGCGGAAAGGATAGTCTCTTCAACAAATTAATCAGAATATATTAAAAATTCAACAACAACACAACAAGAAATAATCCTATCAATAAATAGGAAAATAATTTGAATAGACATTTCTCAAAAGAAGTATAAATGGTCAATAAATATCTTAAAAATTGCTCAACATCTTTAGCCATCAGAGAAACACGAATCAAAGCTACCTTGAGATTCTATCTCACCACAGTTAAAATGACTATTAAGAAACAAAACAAAACAAAAAATAACAAATGCTGGTGAGGATGTGGAGAGAAAGGATCCCTTATACATGGTTGGTGGAAATGTAACTTAGTATAGCCACTATGGAAAGCAGTATGGAGATTCCTCAAGAAACTAAAAATAGAACTACTACATAATTCACCTATATCCTATACTCCTCCGGGTATTTATATGAAGGAAATAAAGTCAGCATACAGAAGAGATACCTGCATAACTGTTATTGCGGCTCTACTCACAAGAGCCAAATATGGAATCAGCTAAAATTCTCATCGATAGATGAATGGATAAAGAAAATATAGTACAGATACCCAATGAAATATGTTCAGCCATAAAGAATAATGATATTGTCATTTTCAGGAAACTAGATGGAACCGGAGGGTATAATGTTGAATGAAATAAGTCAGACACAGAAAGACAAGTACTATATGTTTTCTCATACATGTGAAAATGGAACAAACAAGCAAACAAAAAAAGAGACTGCTTAAAAGTAGAGGATTATTAGACACTTGGAAGGGGGCAGGGGGAGGGGAAGTGAGAAGAGGGGCGGAGAGGGTAGAAGAAGGGTGAATGGACATGATCAATGCATAATGTATGCATGTATGGAAATAGCACAGTGAATCCCATTAATTTTTACAATTAATATGTGTTAATGATTATAATTTTAAAAAATAATAAATGGAACTGAATATAAGACCTACTTGGCCAATAAGGCAGAAGGGAGGTAGTGTAATTGGGTTTTAAAAATAATATGTTGGGGTGAAATTCATATCAAATAAAACTAACCATTTTAAAGTAAAAAAAGTTTCACAATCAATTGATTTTCAAGTTTTGTTTGACTGCTTTCTTTGATGTTTGTAATAAGAAATGCTTCATGTTAACTGAGAACTTTCCATCCACATAGCATTTTCACATGTATTAAAAATATAAGGATATGTGCTTTGAGGGTATGACAGAAGTATAAAAGGTTTGAGGCACAGACACAGAGTTTTTCAGAATGCAGAATTCTTTTTTTTTGTTGTTGTTGTTAAAAAAATCTTAGTGGAGCTAGTGGAAACATTTAGCTCCACAGGCAGAAAGGAATTCAGAGAACCATTATATTCTAACCTGCTCTATCCACTAGAGACTGTCATGTAAATGTCTGCTAGAGCTATGCATATGAGAAGTTACACAACATCAGTATTCATTAAGATGGGTCATTCAGTACAAAGTGAACTCATTTTACCAATATAAATTTGCAGGGATCGAATGAAGGGAAATCAAAGATGAAGGAAAATCCAAAGTGTGACCTTGAGCCATTGCCTGTGGGTAAAGTCTTGTTTCATCAATGTCAAGGAAAGCAGAGGTAACTTTTAAGTTGTCTGGGAGCATCAGTGCATGCAAATTACCTTATACTTCTCTCCCCTGGTGAGAAATCAAACTAATATACATCTGCCCATTTCACACAGAAGCATAATCTCTCACCTCACACTAATGACAAGGGGACCCAATGAGGGTTACACAATTTTGAGTTTAGAAAGCATTTTAAAGGAAATGACAAAAAGGAGTCACCCACAATACATGACAAGGTTGTGCTAATTGACTCAGACAGAATTTCCTTAGACTATGCTACTTTCAGTTGCCAAGTTGTGATAGATATATCCAAAAGGAGAAGAGTGAGTTGAATGTGAGCTGATTTACACCTCATTCCTGCCCATCTAAGTACTTCAGCATCCCTGTGTGCTGTGGTTACTAATCTTGATAACGAAGTTTTCCTAAGTGGCAGGAAGAGTGGGTATAGAAAAAGAAGAGAATTATGAAATTATACATCTGGAATTTTCCTAGATTCTTCTCATTTCATGTGAGCTGTACCAGTGCTCCATTTAGATCTCCTGTATCCCTTCCCTTTCTACTGTTTTTCTTTCTCCTATTCTTTTTCCTTGGCTTTTCAATGCACAAAAATATTGGGTTTTATTAGTGGTATGCTCATGAAGTCAACTTATGTTCCTGAGGCCAATGACCATTAATCCCAGTCTCCTTTACTTTATGTACTTTTGGTACTATACAGTAGTAATCAAAATGCAAAAATATGACCAGAAAGAAAGGTCTCTACATATTGACAAGCTTTTTTTTTTTTTTTTTTTTTTGCGGTACCGGGGATTGAACCCAGGGGCTTCTACCTCCGTGCTACACCCCCAGCCCTATTTTTTTTATACTTTATTTTGAAACCGGGTCTCACGAAGTTGTGGAGGGCCTCACTAAGTAGAGAGAGAGAGAGAGAGAGAGAGAGAGAGAGAGAGACAGGGAGAGAGGGAGAGAGGGAGAGGGAGAGAGAAAGAGAGAGAGAGAGAGAGAGAGAGAGAGAGAAACTGAGGCTGGCCCCGAACCCGGATCCTACGGTCTCCGCCTCCCAAAGTACTGGGATTACAAGCGTGCGCCACCACGCCCGGCCTCATATTGACAAGTTTTAGGAATGTGTAGTATACTTTATTCCAAAAGGCATGAAGTGAACTTACACTTTCCAACTAAAAGTAGTGAAACAAAGAACTCTGCAGATACCTGTGCATGAACAATTTGAGCATTCTGGTTAACCAAGATGTCTTTTCAATACTATTTCATGCATCCTTCAAAAAATGGTTAGTATTTAGTTCTGACATCTGTTGTATATGCTTATCCAGAGGGCTAGATTTGACAGTTCTGTGTCAAACAACATCAGATTTCACAGTTTTTGCCCTCAAAAAAAAAAAAAAGACATTCTATCTAAACACAATGCATCACTTGGAAGGTCATTTAATTCCTGTGATAAGTGGAACACTTACTTCTAGGGCACTTGCAGGCCCTTTCCAGACAGACACTTATGTGACTACATGTCTATTCAAATATGAACAGAGAAAGCCTCCATGTTCCTAAGAAAGTGGCTACTGGGAAGTAATGCATCTGGCTCTTGAGATGGAATACCAGTGAAAGTGTGTCCAATTCTGAAAATGCCCATGCTTTTTATGACTGCCTACTGTCTCTTGCTAAGGAGTGACCTTCTCCTCCTCCTTACCTAGAAAACTGCTACTCATCTTTGAAGACCCAGTCCAGGGCTGGGGATATAGTTCAGTGGTGGTGCATTTGCCTAGCATGCACAAGACCCTGAGTTTGATCCCCAGTAGCATACACACACATTGAAGAAAAAGTCCAAACACCTTTTCCTCTCTGATTCCTGTACTAGTCAGGTTCTCTAGAGAAAAAGAACTCACAGGCTATGCATATTTAAAAGGGGGATTTATCAAATTGGCTTACATCATCTGAAGCTGTTGTCCCAAGTGGCTTCCGGAACTCTGGAGAGCCCGGGGAACCAGCAGCTGCCCAGAACCTGGAGCCTCAGAACGCGAGGGACCCATGATGCAGTCCCAGTCCAAGAGGTACAGTCCTGGGAACTCCCTGGAGAATTGTTGGGGCGAGTCTACATTGGAAGAGTGAAGCTGGAGCCCAATATCCTCAGGGGAGAGCAGCAGCAGCAGCAGACACACCCGCTCAGGAAGGATGGAGCGTGCCTTCATGTGGTTTCCTCCTCCTTCTGCCCTTTGTTCCATCTGGCCCCCAGCCTATTGGACAGTGCTCTCCACACATGGATAGCACTCAATCTGCTGTTCCACCTGCCAATCATCTCATCAACACACCCTGGTTTGTTGTGGTTTCCCAATCTTAAGTGTCTCTCAGTCCACTCAAGTTGACAATCCAGATTAACTATTACAATTCGCCTTGAAGGAGCTAGCTTTTCTGACCTCTAATTCTCTTATTATATACCATAGAATACCCTGATTATAAATTAATTTCCATATACATAACTAAATAAGGAGCAAGTTTGTCTATCAAAGTTTATAATCTTTGAAACCAAAGGATTTGAACACAATGACTAACATATGAAATGTACTTAGGAAATATTTATTAAAGGATAAATAGATAAATAAGTATGGGAATAAGTGTACAAAATATCAAATAATTATGTCATTAATGGAGATGGGGAGATAAAAGACAACCATAAGCACATGGACAGAAAGTATCTACTCCAAGAGGTTAGGTGAAGAACAATGTCATGGAGGCTGAGTTGATTAGAGACAGTTCTATAAAGGAGGTAGGATTTAAATTAGTACTCAAAGGATAAGCAAGGTTTTGCTAGTACAGTGGTCAATATTATCCATAGTAGGCAATTGTTTATGAAATTTTTTAATTATGAAAATTTTGAATATAAAAATATTTGCACTGTGGTCTATTCAGGGAATACTTTTAAATTGCACGGTTGGAATTTAGAACATGTGATATTTCCAAATGACACGTGGATATCATCTTTTTAAGTTTAGTCATTTGCAAAATAGCTTTGTAATTCTTCATTTCTAAAACTCAGAAATTATGCTATAGGTTCTAGAGAGGAAAAAAAGACACACAACTTGCAGCAGTGCCAATTTATTGTGATCAGAATGTCCAAGTACACACTTAGAAAAAAAATGTCAGAAATGAACATAAAGCTGGGGGTTGAGGAGAGAGGCAGTGGTAGAGGAAGGGTTGGATGGGCATGATCAATGCACAGTGTACACGTGTATCGAAATATCACAGTGAATCTTATCAATTTATACAATTAATATGTGTTAATGTAATAAAAATTAGAGGGAAAAAGATTGCAATGTGAATAGGGCAGCTTAGGATAGAATAGGCTATGTTGCAATAATGATAAAAATGATTCTCAAAAAATATAGTCAAACATAAAGGCTAGGTTCAGATTAGAGCAACTGTCCAGTTAATTTCTTATTTATCTGGAAGACTGGCCTCCAAATCTCACAGGTGTTAGATTTAGCTAGCAGCTATGTTATTAATGTTCTCAAGTTCATGTTTATTTGCATTTATGACACAGCTGCTGTGCGGTTGGCTTTGGCACAAGCTGATCTGACCGAGTGGAATTGGTGTGGTGTAACTGCCAGTCTTAGAGGATTGTACCCTCCTGAGTTAATCTTTAAATGTGATGCCTGAATTGGCCTCTGGCTTTAGCTTGGTAATTGATCTTCTGGTCTCCATGACTGAAGTAAATAATCCTGAAGGGTGTCTTCTACCATATTTAAATAATTCTACGACTGAAACATTTCCTAGTAAACCTTACAATGAAACTAACTGCCTCATTAAGTGAGTGGAAACTGAGTTGGCTTATCAAATCTCTGTCTTTGGATGTCAAGTTCAAAATGCCATTTAGAAACAATACCATGCATTTTATTATATTTCTAAATTTTGTTGAGCAGGTCAAGGGGAAAATGAGGGACATTTAAAAAATTATAATCTTGACTGTGGTATGTATTCTGCCACAGGTATGGCTGTTACTCAAAGCAAAACAAGTCAATCATTTTGGCCTTGTTACAGTGAAGAAGTACACCAAAAAGATTGTCATTGAACACTGCCACTCAACTGAGTCATGCCTTTAAAAAAAAAAGATATACTAATTGTTACTCATTAAGTGTGTTCTCTGCCAAGTGATTTACATAGATTACCTTACCTAATCCTCTCAATGAGGCAGATCCAAGTAGAATCTCCATTTTATAGATAAACTCAGGCTTACATAACTTCTCCAAGGATACTCAGATGGTAAGTGGGAGAATTGAGAAATGAGCCCAGGCAATTTGGTTCTAGGATCTGTGCTCTTTTGTACTTTGCATTTATTTACCCTTTAAGGGTGTTATCAAAATTAACCACTCTCATAGTATAAATTGGTGGTTATATGGCTTAGTGAAATGTTTGGTCAGGACACCTGGAGTTTAAAGATGAACCCTGGGTTTATAGGCTTAGCAACTAATTCCTACCAGCCAAACTCGAGAAAGTTGAGCTTACCACATAAAGAAACCATTTAAGAGTTTTCAGTAGGTGGTTTATTCTTTCTTGAGACTAGAATGAGCAGCAGTTAATAGTATGGGCATTAGCGTTAATTAGTTCTAGATTTAAAAAGAGATCCACCACTTATTAGCTCTGTAACCTTGGTCAGTTTGCTAATCCTCAGTTTTTCCACCTGTAAAATGAAGAAAATAGCCCTATTTCATCAGGTTGTCATAACTTAACTCATATGAAAGGCTAACTATGGGGCTAGAGTCATAGTTGATCTTCAATAAGTGGTAGTTATTATCAATTGAAGATCATGAGGATCTTTTATAGTATCTGGAAAATCACATGAATAGTTAGTAGGTAGTTCGGTGAACACTAAATCTGATAAAAGAGAGCTGCAATTCTTATGGGATATTTTATTCAAGTTTGGAAAAATACTGTGTCCACATTACTGTGTCCGCTATATTAGGTGCCGAAATACTCACATCTGCCAGAATCAGTTTTTCTCCTTCAAACTGTTTCGGATAAACATGAACACATTGCTAAGTTTAACTCTACTTTTACAAAATTTCTGTTATGACTTCCTCATGACAGAAGGCCGCATATCCTTAATTCATAGATACTGTTTATGGGAAAATGGCACCATGGATTAAAAATTGTTTTAGGAGAAAAAAGAATTGATTTATGAAGTGCACACTATTGTTGAAAAAACTAGCTTACATTTATCTGTCCTACTACCTATGACTTTCTTCTTAAATCTTACAAAGTATGAATCCTGACTTTCATGTTCAGAATCTCAAATTTCATTTAGTCACTTTTTGCCATCAGCAGGCAGGTATAACCTCATGGTGACACACACTTTAAAAATTCCTTTTTCTCAGTATTTTTCCTCTATAGCACTTTCAGAATTTACAGTACAGTTTCAAGCCATAATCTAAATTATACTAAGATTTATTCTACATTTTCCTTTTGGTTTAACTCTTAAAGACTTGTGGTTTTCTTTATTTGAATTAAATTTCCCTAAAATAGTTTCCTTTGAAAGTCAACTGAAAGCTTTTGATTAAAAGGGATTCGATCCTTTAGATTTCCTGAATTTGTTACACAAAACTCTGCTGTATTCGGAAATCCTACAGTCTAGTCAAGAGACTAACAAACCACAACCTGCAGGCCAAATAGGACCCACTGTTTTGTAAGTAAAGTTTTATTGGCATATAGTTATGCCTATTTGTTTACATATTGTCTATGACTGCTTTCACACTACAACAGAATTCAGTAGTTGATGCAGAGCTTGGTATGGCCTGCAAATCCTAAAATGTTCCTATCTGGCTCTGCAGAAAATGTTTATGGGCCCCTGATTTAGAGATCCAAGAGATTCAGCAAATTCTAGTACCTATTAGACAATAATTTTCTTTCTTTATCTCCTTATCATCAACAACATAGCTAAGAGATATAACTGTGTCTGTCACTACACTGAGCACCCAACATGAACTATTTTATTTAAAACTCATGTAAAACCCATTACTTTCCAACTACCTATACATAGCATTATAAACATGATGAGACAGAATTAAATCAGCAAAGAAATATACAGTGACAAAGGATTTGGAACAGTTGAACAAATAAGGGTTACAGTGGGAGAACTAAGAAAAGCGACTTGGAGTAACATGTGAACATGTACCTGAAAATCAACTATTTTTCATAGAGGGGTGCTGCGGTTTGGATCTTGAATGTCCTCAAAAGGTCCATGTGTTGAAGACTTGGTCCCCGGCCTATACTATTGGAAGGTGGTAGAACCGTTAGGTCACTGGGGACATGCCCTCGAAGGAGATGTTGAGTCTCTGACACCTCCTCTTTTCTCTCTCTTTTTTGCTTTCCAGCTGCCATGAGGTGAGCAGCTTCCTCTACCACACGTTCCCTGCCATGAGGAACTGCCTCACCACAGGCCTAAAAGCAATGGGGTCAAGCAACCATGGACAGAAACTTCCAAACCTGTGAACCCAAATAAGCCTTTCTGCTTTTAAAGTTGATTACCTGATGGATTTTGTTATGGTAATGAAAAATTGACTAATATGGGGGGGTTGTCCCTAGTTTCTTTACTCTTTATGGTTACATTATACAACTCCACTAAATTGAGCTCCTTGAAAGCTGGGACTTCTTTATTTTCCCCATTGTTTTATCCTCTGTGCTTAGAGTAGTGAGAATTCAATAAAAAATTGTTAAATAGATGAAAGAGTATGTTACTTGACCATGAAAACTGTGGAAAAAGGGAGGTTAATGGGACAAGGAAAAGGCAGCTGTCACAAGTACTGGAGACGTTATCCCTGCTGAAGCTCCCTTTGACTATTTGGATATCGTAATGGTTTGGATTTAGAATGTCCCCCCAGCCCTCACAGAAACAAGGTAGCAATGTTGGAAGTGGGGCCTGGTTGTAATTTCAGCAGTGGATAAGTCCACTGTAATGGATTTATCTGGGTGGTGACCTGGGTTGGTAGGGTGTGGCTAGAGAAGGTGGTTCCCTGCGGGGTGTGGCCTTGGAGACTACACATGGCTCCTCCTCCTCTAACTTGCTCTCTCTGCTTCCAGCCTCCATGATGTGACAGGGAAGCCTTGCATGCTTCCTCTCTCCGCTTCCTGCTTCCATGCCCTGAGATCCAGATGCCAGCCTCAGAAGGACCGAACCAAGAATTTCCAAGGAAACCATGAGCAAATAGGTCTTACTTCCTCTAAGTTGTATGGTCACTTCTTGGGATTATAGCAGAATGCTAAGAGAGAAATATTGACAACTGCGAATTACCAAGTAAGCAGCAGAGGAAACAGCTAAGGGGGTCATAAGTTAAAGTTTCCATGGGGCCAAGTTTTATATTAATCCTTGGTGTGAAAATAGGTGTTGGGTTTTCCTGTTTGTATTATTCAAAGTTACAAGTGAAACAAACAAAAAATGACAAATTAGCTGAAGTAAAGAGCAATTTGCTAATGATGTTTGGATAAGAATTCTGTTCATTTCTCACTTCTATTTATCCCTGAAGATTGGTGTTATTGTCCTCTAACACAGACTGGCCTCTTCTTGAGTTAGAACATATAGATGCCAGCAATCACATCCTAATCCTCCATAACCAGAAAATAAAAGTTCCTCTCCTCCATAGCAAGAGACTTACATTTAATCAAGCCTCTCCTCATTGCCCCGGACCTACCATTTCTTTTACTTCAGGCTCTATCATTTCCCATCTGGATTGTACCTCCTGCTTTTCTACTCTCCTGCTCCCGTTAAATCTCGAATTCTAGTCAGACTGTACAAAATACAAGGGACTGCTTCACTTTATAATAGCCTGCACTTTCAGGAACAGCCCCCCTCTGAGAGAAAGACATTCATTCTTACTGACCTAGTCACCTCTTAAAGATCCTACCCACTTTCACTACCCATTACACCAGGATCAAATTTAACAACAGTTTTGGTGGGGGTAAATCACATTTAAATCATAGTATCCACTAATGGCTTTCTCTTTCTGGAATGGCTTCCCAGCCTTTATTTGTTTCATCAGCTCATATCCATCCTTAAAGATTCAGCTAAGACATCACTCTTACTCTCTGGGAGTCTCATTTTTAGAAAATCCTGAGAAAAATTTGGATGTAACGGTCAACAGTGGGGGCAGGAGAGACTGGTTGATTTGGTTTATAGCCGCCTACTGCCACCTATCGGCTGCATGACCTTGGGCAAATTTTGTTTTTTCTCTCTGTGTCTGTTTCCTCAGCTGTTTCCAATTTTATTAGTAAATCAGTGACATCAGCAAGATGGTAGAAGAGATGGTTATCCACTTGTATTCACACAAGAATTCTGCACCCATTCACAGACAAAAATCTTTCTCGGGCTTTAGATAGGAGGTCATGAAATCCCAGTGGACCCCAAAATCTAAGAGGGTCATTTTGAGAGTGTAAACGCATGTCCAGATGGGAGATCCATACCAGTTGTGCTCCTGGTTTCAGACCCGCAAACAACCCCATTCCCCAAAGGGTGTGGCTACAGATCCATTTGGCCTTGTTTTGCTACCAAAACCATCTGCCAAGAGGTCCGGGAGGAATCATGACCACGAGTACCTTGGCAGACAGGCCTGTCTGCCTGCTGACACTGGTCTTGGCAGTGGACCGCAAAGCTATCCTGTAAATTGGTTTCAGCCCCCTCCCCCCAGCTGCAGTCCCAGTTTAGTACTGATTGCATAAGAAACTAAACAGAGACACGCCCATCTGAACCCCAGGGCAGGCTTGCTGGCATCTATCTCACAGAAGATCTTGAAGGGGCCCTGTCTCAGCACCAACCATTCTCTGCTGAAGCCCTTACGTTAGATTGCTGGTGCAGGCAACTGGCAGGAAATGCGCCTGAAAGGACTTGTTGGCTTCTGTTCCACAGAAGATTCCGAAGAGTCCCTGAATCCAGGTCCTGTCCCTCTCAGCTATGGTATGGGGATAATCCTGCCTGCAGAGGGATCTTCTGGGAGTCTCACACACTGGTGTCACCAGGTCAGGTTTGCCAATGTCAGTCCTACGGCAGATTCTGAAACAACTCTGAAGCTTGGTTTCAACCCTTCCCAGCTATGGTTTGGGAGGTATTCTGACCAGTAGGGTTCCCCCTGGGAGACGAGCCCATCTGAGTCCTTGTGGCAGGTGTCCCTACCTCTGTCCCACATTAGATCCCCTGCTCCTGGCCTCTCTGGTCTAGGGTCTGAGTTCCCTGCAGTCTGGCACCCCTCTGGTCTAGGGTCTGAGTTCCCTGCAGCCTGGCACCATGACCTTATGGATCTTGAAATGTCCCTCTAATTTGGTCCCACTTCTCAACTGTGTTATGAGGGAAGGTCTGCTCATCCGGGAAATCACCAGACACACCTATCCATGACCCTGAAGATAAGTCTGAAGATCTTGGTCTCGACTCTGGCACTGAAATAACCTTGTGATTCAGTTCCAACCCATCTAAGCCACAGAATGAGGCAGTATGGCCGGCCCAATTATCCAGGGGGAGCCCTCCCAGGAACATGGAGGAAACCACACCTGTCAGTGCATCAGTGCACGTGGTAACAGTCCTGATACCTGTGAGAAAGGTGTCAAAAACATGCATTGGAGAAGAGACAGCTTCTTCAACAAACAGCACTGAGAAAATTGGATATCCACATGTAGAAGACTGAAACTAGGTCCCTATCTCTCACCCTGTACAAAACCAACTCAAAATGGATTAAAGACCTTAATGTGAGATCTGAAACTGAAACTAGTAGAAGAAAACATAGGGGGGAACCACTTCAAAATATTGGTATAGACAACAATTTTCTGAATAAGACTCAAGAAACGAAAGATGACCTGAAAGTAGTGGAGGTTCTATTGGGGAGGGGGACCAGAGGAAGAGGGAGAGAAAGGAAGACAAGAGAGTGTAGAAGGGAGAGTGGACACAGTCAAAGCTTGAAACATCACCATAAAATCTGTTCATTTGCAAATTAATAGCTCTAATAATTATAATAAAACTATAGTTACAATTAAATCAATTTGTGTTTCTTCAAAGTGAAAAAAGGAAAATTATTATTAATAAAGGGTCAATAAGAGGATGAAATTATGGTTGATTTAAAATTTTCTTCCTTTGTCTTGTCCATATTTTGTAAGAATAGTTTTATTAAACATAATAAAAACAATAATTATTTTTAACATTAAAAAATGGAGGGAAGAGAATACTTACCAGAGCCCATTCATTAGTTCTCTAGTTACGTTTACTTTCATGTCATTTGGGCCAGAGAGCTAGATGAGGAATCAGGGGTTCATATAAACTATCCATAGAATATATGACTTATTCTATCTCTTACTGTCTCTATTGTTTTCTTTAGTTAACAGAGAAAAGACCTTGAGACTTCATTTCATATTTGCTAGAATCACTGAGAAATAACCATGTTTGAAAGATTTTTCAAACGTATTATATGGAATTCTTTTACAAGATAGATTGTCTTCTTTGCTATGAATAAATATAAACAAAGAAAATCGAAACACAACATTCCAAAACTTATGGGACATAGAAAAAGCAGTTTTAAAAGGGAAGTTTATAGCAATAAATACCTACATCAAAAAGGGGGGATATCTCAAATAAACAACTTAACATTACACCTTTAGGAACTTGAAAAGGAATAAGAAACAGCCCAAAGTCAGTAGAAGGAAGAAAATCATAAAGATCAAAGTAGAAATAAATGAAATAGAGACTAGAAAGGCAATAGAAAAGATCTACAAAACTAAGAGTTGGCTCTTTGAAAAGATACATAAAATCAACAAAACTAAGAAGAAAAGAGAAGACTCAAATCAAATCAGAAATGAAAGAAGAGACATTAGAAGTGATACCACAGAAATACAAAGGATCATAAGAGACTACTAAGAACAATTACATACCTACAAATTGGATAACCTAGAGGAAACAGATAAATTCCTAGAAACATACAATCCATCAAGACTGAATCAAGAAGAAATAGAAAATCTGAACAGCCCAATAATGAGTAAGGAGACTGAATCAATAATAGAAAATCTTCCATCAAAGAAAAGCCCAGAAACAGATGGGATCACAAATGAATTCTGCTAAACGTTGAAAGAAGAATTAATACCAATTCTTCCCAAACTATTCTGAGAGAGAGAGAGAGAGAGAGAGAGAGAGAGAGAGAGAAACATGTCCAAATTCAGTTTATGAGGCCAGCATTATCCTGATATTAAAACCATACAAGGGACACTATAAGAAAACTACTGACCAATATCCTTGATGAACATGGGTAGAAAGGATTCTTGACAAATGCTAGCAAAACTAATTCAACAGTACATTAAAAGGATTGTTCGCTATGATCAAGTGGAACTAACCCCTGGGAGACAAGAATGGTTTACTATATACACATCAATAAATATGATACACTGTGTCAGCAGAATGAAGAAAAATTCTATTATCCTCATTAGATGCAGAAATAAACAAATGAAAAAAAGCATTTGACAAAATTCAACACTCATTCATGATTTAAAAAAAAACTCTTAAAATTAGGTATAGAAGGAGTACACTGCAACATAATAAAGGGCATTCATGGTAAGTCCACAGCTAACACACCAAATGGTAAAAAATTGTAACTCTCTCTTCTAAGATCCAGAACAAAGCAAGGATGCTCACTCTCACCACTTCTGTTCAACATCGTATTGCAAGAACAACCGGGCAAGAGAAAAATAAACGGCATCTACATAGGAAAAGAAGAAATGAAATTGTCATTGTTTGCTGATACCATGATCTTATATATAGAAAACCCTAAACATGCCACCAAAAAACTGTTAGAATTAAGCTGGGTGTGGTGGTGCATGGCTGTAATCCAGTATGTGGGAGGCTGATACAGGAGGATTACAAGCTTAATGCCAGTCTCAACAACTTACTGAGACTATTTTAAAATAAAAATAAGATAGGGATGGGGTGTAGCTCATAGATAGAATGCCCCTGAGTTCAATCCCCAATAACACACACACAGACACACACACACACACACACACACACACATGCACATGCACATGCACACACACACACACTGTTAGAATTAATAAATACAGGGCACATTCAGTATACAAATCAACATGCAAAAATCAGCAGTGTTTCTTTACACTAGCAATTTGAAAAAGAAACTAAGAAATCAATGCCAGCATAAGAGTATGGGAAAAAAAGTTGAGATTGCTAATTTAATCCGCTAGGTCTGGGAATAGTCCTGGCATTCTTGGTAATGGAGGTAGAGAGAGCAGCTGGCATTGGGATGATAGGACATCTTCCTCGAAGATCTATTTATTTTGCAGGGACCAAAGATGAAAGGATCCTATTAAGAATTTTGATTGGCTCTCCAGGATTTGCACTGATGTCTTGGCACTAAAGAAGTAGAAGGATAGGCTACTCTTTGTCTAAAATCAAAATGGGGCTTTCCACATTATTGAAGTAGAATTTATAAAAGTCAGTTTAAAAATTCTGCCTGCAAACTTACATCACAAAGTCTCCTAACCCAGAGCCATTTAAGAAAATAATAGATATTACTTCTGGGTGAGCTATTAGGAAATTTATCCAATGCATTGCCAATAAAGAGTTAAAATTTGAAGCTACTTTGTTTAAAATGACTAAAGTCAATCAATAAACTCAAAGTTTTGTCATTGTCTTCCATATGCATTAGAGAACAAACATAACCACAGGTAATTACAGCTATAGTTATTTTGTGTTTTCCAAGGAAAACAGTTTTTAAAAGTAAGGTGGCTACACACATATGTATTATATAAATAAAATGCTTACTGACTGTGTGAAAAGATGGAGCACTTATTTAATAAGACCGAAAATGCACAATGGGTGATACAAAATGCTTATAAAATTAAAACAAACAGGTACATTAATCACTGCCACCAGGACAAATGGATTCAAGCAGCAAACATTTATTTAAATGACCTGTGCAGGATGGAAAAGAATGGCAGAAGATACAAAGTACTGTGAACACTTTATAGGTTTTTTACTCACCAAATACTTCAGGGGTTAGGGGAGAAACAATGGAAAATGACCAGACTTATTTGGCCTTTCCTCTGACAGAGATGGAGAAAGGGGGATAGCGGGTGGCCATCTTCTTAATGACCTAATTGTAAATCCATTTGTTGTAGACGGCTAATCTGTTTTTATTGTGTCAGTATGGATGACTTGGGTAATTGTGGGCTCCCATGGCTCTGGAGTGATCAGATGGCATATTAGAAACTGGAAAGTAGCCAGATCTTTCCCAATACAGAGTTGGTTAAAACCTTTGATGACATAAGTGTCTAATAAATAAAATATAAAGCTTAGCTTGATAATTAGACTGGAGAGCAGGTTGTCTCATGTTTGAAATTCCCCAAGTTCTGAGAAACTCAGAGTTAAATTAAACTCAAGCACAAATACTAGTATATTTGTATAAAGTCTGGCTTCTCCACATTCAAAGAATTACTATTTAAAGTGGTTTAACAAAGAGGCCTCCAGCTTGTCTATTATCTGAGAGTTATCAGAAAAATGTGGCTTTGATAAATTAAGTGTAAATGAGTCATAAATGCATCATAAATTGTGGGATTCATTTTCCCTTGGAAGATATACGGATTTGAAAATTGAGTGTGAAAAAAAATTGGCAGTTATTGTCCCTGCCTTGGGCTTTCCAAATAGTTTTATGATAGTCTGTGTCTCCCTCTCATTCCCTCTCTTGTCATGGGACCTGTATAACTAAAAGTGTCAGGGACCTCTAGTAGGGCTGTAAAATGACAGAGACTCCATTTAAAGCAGCATTAAAGGAGGACAATAGGTCAATGGCTTTCACTTTCTTTAACAGCATATGAAATTCCCACAAGTTAATCCCCTTCTTGCTTTAGGCTCATTTTTTTTGCTGTCCCGGAATGAGGGTGGTTAAGGAAAGATTTAAAAAAAAAAAGCCTACAAGTGAAATACAAATTCTACTAGTATGGAAGTACCCTGCACAGATTAAGGTGTGTTTACTTGGCGATTTCACATTGAAGTTGACTTCCTGAATCTTAGCATTTATTGTCTGTCAATGGAGAATTTCTGAACAGGTAGGGAATTCCTAGAGGCAGACAGCAAGATTAGAGGTCAACAGTTCTTGACTCCTCTGCAGAGAGGCGTGTAAACTCAGCAATCGATAGTGTCTTTAGGGGTTTCACTCCATGTAATTATCCTCAAACCACACCCCCCTCTCAGACTCACTGACATCACAAGGCTCTCACACAGCTGCTCCGCCAGCCCACTTATTGGTGTCTCGGTGAAGCAGCAGTACACACAGTTCTGAATAGCAGTATTCACCCTGTGCCTTGCTTGTCCCGTGTAGATTCCACACCTGGGATCGTTTGAGATGGTCCCTCCAGAGCCTTGAGATGAAGGATCCATAACCGATCCTTCCTCTCTCATTCCTGCTGGGCCTCAGCATGACCATTGTGCACACCCCCTCCTCATGACTGTTAGAAATTGCCAGCACCATTTTGCTAAAGCCACAATCCCCCCCCACACACACCTCTCTCTCAGTGGATTAATTCGCTTCCTGTTTACAACTTCTTCAGCTGCTCTCCTTTACAACATTCGCCTGCTCATCTTCTCACTGTCTTCTTTATTTCTCTCATTTTCTCCTCCTTCTCTCCTCATCGTATTTGCTATGTCATTGTTACCTCCCAGCTCTCTGTTTTTAGTGAGCTCTATCCCCTACCAATAGGAGGAACGTTATGATTATTAGATAGGAGGCTTTTGGAGAGAGGGACCAAGTGTTTATTCTTACCTGTCAGCATTCCCTCCACCTTTTTATGGTCTTTTATTGAGAAGAAGAGCCAACTGGGCCCATAGAGCTCTGCTATTGGGCCATTGAGATCTCAGAAGGTCTTAGCAACTCAACCAAGTCTAACCATAGCTTCTCTCAAGTAAGAGATTTCAAGAGCAAAGTCTTCATATTACCATGGAAACATAAAGCTCTGCTCCCCTATTTAACAGTGACAGAATGAAGAGGAGTGGTACTGCAGAAACAAGAATGAGCCTGGCGTGGTGGTGCACACTTGTAATCCCAGTACTTGGGAGGCTGAGACCAGAGGATCCGGGTTCGCAGCCAACCTCAGCTACTTAGTAAGGCCCTCCGAAACTTAGTGAGACCCTGTTTCAAAATAAAGAATAAAAAATAGGGCTGGGGGTCTAGCTCGGAGGTAGAACGCCCCTGGGTTCAATCACCGGTACTGCAAAAAAAAAAAAAAAGAAACAAGAATGAGATTTCCATGGGCAAGAAAATGGGTAGCAATGGGAGTGATCCCAAGGGAGGACATATTTTGACAGGTCAAGTACATTCTAGAAGAGAATCACAGGGACACATGAGGACTGGTAGGGACTCCTGAGAGCTCACCACCTGGCTGTAACCTCCACTGGAAATGACTGACATTTGTGACTTGGTTATAGTTATACTTCTCACTAAACCTTAGTCCTTACCATTATACTAGAACTTGAGTAATGTAATCAATTAAGTAAATTGTCTTAATTTACTTAATCAACTATATTATCTGCTTATTATGATAGACTATATAAAGATTTAGTGCCCTTCCACACAGAGGGATTATGGATTCCCATTCTGTTGAATGCGGAAAGCCATATGCCTGTGTTAGTTCTAAGCAGAAGCTTCATGGGCTAGTGCGGGTTGTCATATTCTTTTTCCCTTGATCCTCCAATTATGGGAACCTACATCAAGATGAAGCCTCCATCAAATGAATCCCTGAGTGACTACCATGAACAGGGCACAGAAAGCATAAAACAAATTTTGTTGTTTTTAAGGTACCAAGTTTTGGGGATTGTTTGTTACTACAGTGTAACTTAACCTATTCTGCTTGTTATAACTATAGAACAAAGATTAGTAAGAATAAAAGCCAAAATATTTGTGTTCTAGTTTCAATGATAAGCAGAATTATGTCTAATTGATGTATTCAGAACAATACGTTGGAAATATGAAGACGTAGTCAATATATTTGCTGCTTCTTCTAAAGTGAAGTATTCATAAATCACATTATTTAGGAGATTCCCATAAAACCTAAGTATCTTCTGCTCTCCTTCCCTTTTTAAACAAAACTCCAAGAAAACTCCAATACATTCCTTTGCTGTTTGTTACTATTTGCGAGGCCTCCTTGAGAAATGAGCTCATATCCTATCATCTTGTCATATTCTCAGAGCAGTTCCTGACACATAATAGAAAATTAATAAATGTATATTCAGTTAAAGAACCAACAATACAACTCTTTGCCCATAACCGGTGCCAAATAAATATTTGTTGAATTAAGTTGAACTGCAGTCGATGATAATTCTAAAATCCATTGGAAATTTAAGCATTCTTTACTTCCATGATCAATCCAACACTTATCAGATTCTTTTCTTTTCCATCAGAACTTATACATGCATTATTCATGTTTATGCATAATTGTATGCTAGTTATTAAAAATTAACTACCATTCCATAATTACTTAAACCTAGCTCATTTCTAGGTGGTGTGGAAAAGATTCTCAAATTTTAGAGAGCTTATGTGTCACTTGGGGGTTTTGTATAATTGTGCACTCCTGGGTCTGGTATTTGGAAATTGGGACTCACTAAGTCTCAGCTGAATCTGCCTTTTTAATCAGTGTCACCTGGTGATCCAATGCAGGTCATCTACAGGCTACTTGGAAAAATATTCTATCAGAGCAGTGTTGCAAAACTTCAGTATGCATACCAATGTCCTGGGGGCCTTGCTAAAATGCAGCGTTTGGTTTAGGGGTTCCAAGATCAGGCCTGAGAATCTGCATTTAACAAGCTTCCTCTTGATGCTGGTTCTGCAGATACTCAGGCCACGCCAGGTAGTAAGGAAGTAAAGAAAAATACGTTTCATGTTTTCCCAAGTGTGTGGACAGAGATTCATCTCTGCTACATAATTAATTTTTTGTACATGCCAGTTATTTCCTCAACTAGATTTTGCACTGCCTGAGGCCAGGAATCAGACTAATTATTCCCCGTCTCTCTTCCCCCACAGCAGCTGCCACCTCGGTGCCAGCACTTTCCTAGCAGGTGCTCAATAAGAGTTGTTGATTGATTGCTGGGACTACTAGGGAACAGCTGTAGAGCAACAGGAAGTACATAATTATATGCAGTAAAATACCATTTTTACAGAATGGGTTTGGATCAATGTCAAAATGGATTTTCAGGGAAAATGAGAATTGACAACACGCACTAAAATTTTTGAAAAACCCATCTTATATTTGATTTGGATATTGTGATCAAGCATGCCGATAAATCTCTGTTTCCCCCCTTTATGAATGAAATGGATTACACAGAAACTCAATATAAAGTTATAATTAAAAGTACTGAAAACTTTGATGTTACTTGAGATTGGCATTTTTGTTACACTTAGTAGTGTATGAACACCAGGAACCCATTATGGCATAAATAGTATATCCCTGTTGAGGAGATAGAGTATAAGAAGTCCTCCTAGATGTAGATCCTAGCTTTAGACATAATATAGTAAGATGAGAAATGATCCTAGAGAAATGAAACAGAAGGATTTCATATTCTTGAAGCTAAGTTATGCACTTATCAGCTCTGGGTATACTCTGAGTTTGTTCGTTTGTTCATTCATTCATTCATTCATTCATTCTCTCAATATACTTATTATTCACTCACTATGCTGGTGCTGTATCAGTAATCTATGTTGCTGTCCCTGAGCTAAGAGTCTCACACAATATACAAGGGATAGGCTATTATAAAACTGCAGCGATAGCTGACATGGAGGTGGTATAAGGTGACAAAGAGTGGCATAGGAGGGACCTGAGGCATCAGGAAAGGTTCCAGGAGGACGTGACTTCTGAACTGAAATCTGAAGCATTGAGAGTGAGACTAGACAAAGGGTGAGGCAGGGAGGGCGCTGGGGGAAACGCTTTTCCTGCCAAAGGAGCAGCGTGTGCTGAGGCCTGGAGATGATGGAGAGCTCAGCGGACCTGAGGAACTTGAACTTGAACTGAACAGGCAGGGCCACCTGACTACCCGGTGTCAGGTCAGAGTGGGTAGAAATGATGCTGGATGCTAATCAGGAGCCTGGTCCTACAGTCTGTTTAAACCATGTTAAGGTTTGTACCTTTTCCTGAATACTGTCTTTCAAATAGGAAAAGCATGGTTGCCTTTCTATTTATAAGCTCACTTTTAGGAGACCTTTGTACCTAGCCGATAACACTCACAAAGCTCTTGGATCATTGATGTTCATGTATGGGTCTATCTTCCCCACTAGACTGTGACTTCCTGTAAAGCAGGGCTGTGTCTATTTAGACTGGGTATCCATCCCAGGGCGTGGCACATACCAGTAGCAAATGGAACAAAGGTTGTTGAACTTATTGAAGGTTTTGGTCTCTCCCACTACACCTAGGTGGGTACTGAGAAAATTCTGACTATAAAAGGAAGGGTGGTGCCGAATACAAATTGGGGATTAAAAAATAGCAATGGATCTTTCTCATTGCAACAGGATGAAAGGATGTCATTTAATTTAAACCATTCTTGTCTTTGGGGAAAAGAGTCACACTTGAAAGTCTCTGTAAACAATCTTAAGTAATCATGGTACAACAGACCCAAAATACTGTCAAGCCCATCCTGCAAGTCCAATTCAACGTCTTCTTTTGTCTGGCCTAGCAGGAAATTAACCAGACAAGCAGTTGGGATTTGTTATAATAATACTTTTTAGCATTTATACAGTTCTTTCTGGTTTCAATGAACTTTGCGCACATTAATTACTTAATCACAAAGGCCACTGTGAGGTGGGAAGGCAAATATAGTTATCCCCATTTCACGGATAAGGAAATTGAAAATGCAAAGGGATAGCTTGCTGCAGATTGGTCTGCCAGTCAGCAGTAAACTCAAGATTGACTCCCAGAAGGCCAGTACACAGGCCATTAGCCCAAATTGCCTCAAGACGAAAACTATTCCTGGAATCCTGAAAGAGAAAGGACTCTCTCTGCATTACCATACAGGGGGAAGCAAATATAGCATCCAAAATTGTTCCCTTGTTTCTCCTCTTCCCCTCTGAGCACAGAAACAATTTTATGGATCCTCGAGACCATATATTCACCTTGGAGCTGGATCCTGTGCATGAGTAACCTGTTGTTCAACTATAAATGAACTCCTTTTTGCACGTGCCTTCATTTCTAGAGGATACCAGGGTTCAATTTAGCAAACTCTTGCTTCTGAGCCCTAAGTGGCAGCAAGGGGCTTGGAAACTTGGCCATTGATAGGATCTTGCCCTTGGATCATTTCTCCACTCAGTGGGACTTCATGATATTGGAAACTAGGAGTTGCCCATTCTCCCCTTCTATGTCATTTGTTAACTGGGCGTAGCTGGTGGCTCCATATGCCGGTATCTGTTTTATAGTGGACTTTGGGGAAAAAAGCTCGTTTGAGGCTCAGTTTACTGGAAAGCTTGGTGGGACTAGTTGGATAAACTGGTAGGTATCACACACACAGCTACTGCTTTCAAACACCCAGAAAACAAGTAGGAATTAAAAAGGCAGTCCCAAATGGTGAGTTGCAGAAAGACACATATTAGGAATAGGTGATAGGCAAGACGGGAATACGAGCCACATCCTAGTTGCCTTAAACCTTGGAACATGGCCTAATTAAGCCTAAAGAAGCCTTAGAGTGGTAGCCAGGCTCTTTCTCTTGCGTCCTCAGGCACTGATAATTGAATACTTAACATTTTCTGTCACCTGGGTGATTGGATGTCATCAGCAAATCCCCAGAAATTTATTTGACCACTCTAATTATTCTGGGAAGTGATCTATTCAAAGATTCCTCTTTAAGGGTTTTCTTTTTTGTCAATTATTATGCAATTCCCTTACATACAAAATACTTCTTCAGCAGGAACATCTCAGGATCTCCCCACTCAATTTACAGAAGACAAATTTATTTGGAAAAAATACAAAATTCTATATTTTATCTTTAATATTTTTGAAGGATTGGTACAATTATTAAATAAGATAATGTTCATAAAAGACATTAAAAGGCATGACACCTAAAGTAAGTGGTAGCTCTTAATATTCTCATTTCTTCTGAGGAAGCATGGGTACTTTTGTTCCCCGCCATAGCTACGTTTCCTTTTTCAAGATCCTCCTGCCTTCAATTTTCACTTTTAGTTTGGAGAGAGGGAAAGGTCAGGAGCAGGACCGGCTGGGAAGTGAGCCCAAGCTCTGAAGGAAACAGCAGAGGAGATGTTTTGGCAAAGGGAGAAAAACATTCCTCCCTTCTCAGAAGAAATGAAAATATTCAGCGCTACCATGTACTGAGTCTTATGCCTTTTATGTCGTTCATGCGCATTATCTTATTCAGTAATTACATCAATCATTCAAAGAGGATTAGAAAATACAGAATTTTCCATTTTTGAAAATAAATTTGTCTCCTGTAAATTAAAAATAGGCAACTTTCTACCTAGACACAGAATTTTAGTATAAGAAAGGCCCTTTGACATCATCAGTCTAATCCCCCTCACTTCTCAAAAGGGGAAATTGAGGCTTGGAAAGGTCACACAGTTGGTAGAAAACTAAGCCCACGTTTTCTGGGACCCCGTCCAGATAGCGAAGTGCAGAGAACAATGGATATGAGTTTAGAATTCTGAGGGCCAGCTCTGCCATTTACTGGTGCTTGGGAAAATTGTTCAACTTTTTGAGGCTGCCTCTGTGCATGAAGAAATTAAACCAGAGGCCCGCCAAGATCACTTAAGCTCTGAGGACAATGTCCTGTATCTCTACTAAACTAGACTGCCTCTGATAATCCCAACAATTATTCCTTAAAATGAAGCTAAAAACTAGAAAAAAAAATAAAACAGATTATGCACTTCCTTGCACAAGTTTCTACTCTCTGCATTCCTACCAATGCTTTCAGATTCTTATTAGAAATAAAAAGACTTAAAGAAAAAAGCCCTGCATAAAACATGTTATCCCAGAAGCTGAAACTGCAGGATTCTTATAAAACGAAAACTACCTGGTCATGTATCTTTAATGTAAAGATCATGTAAAATAAAAAGTTTTAGAGTATGAGAAACTTCTGATTTTTGGCTTTAAAAATAAATACCACGAATTCCTGCTGAAACGGGAAACTAGTTCTGAACTATATGGAGACCGAAACTGTAGTCCCAAACAGTACAATCGGGTCTTTTGAGAAACTCCCAGGGCTGTGTTGGAAGGAGGAGGACCCGCCGGGGAAGCTTGGGCATGTCCCAGACAAAGCTTTACTGACTGGTCCCTGTCCTGGGCTTACCGCCCTGTGCTCCAGGTTGCTCAGTCACTATGTGACCGTCACTCCAGCACAGCAGTATGGCTGTGGGTCTGAAGACAGTGGCAAAGAGAACAAAGTGCTTACTATCACGGACAACCCCATTTATGGAATATTAGCAATTGCTCCAGGTGGTTTTATTTCTATTACCTCCACCATTCTAGACTTTGGTAAAGTGTGCATCCATCTTCTGTTTTGTTGCTCGCAGTTTATAAAATCCAGTGAGTGTACTTGACACCGTACTCCGTGAATGATTTAAACTCCAATGCCGCACTAAATAAACCACATGATTAGTGGTTCAACTTTCCCGACATAAAAATTTTAGAATTTTTTTCAAAAGGTGTACTCGGTATTACAGAGACATGAGATAAACGTTAGTATCTCAGAAAAGGTGGTTTGCCCGTGTATATATATGTGTGTTTGTTATATTGAGAACTTTGTGTTCTTTGATAATTTTTTACTATAAAATATTTCAGGCGGTTTTAAATGGTGGCACTAAAAATAAAGCAGTGGGCACTGGACAGATGGAATGAATTAAGAACAGGTTTAACGCCAAGTTCAGTCATGTCTGAATGGTGAAAAGAGGTATTCATTTAAAGACTTGTTATGACTTTAAAAAAATAAAGTGATTTTTTCTTCTTTCCATTTTGACAACAAAAGCCATTTTAATAACTTATGATATGTACATTCTAAAGGATTCTCAGAAAATGTAAAATAAAATCACTTAATCTATCTTTGAGCAAATAAGAAGTTGGAAAGAAATTTAAATGGAAAATAAGTTTGCGTTAGTGAAAATGACCAATTTTATTAAGTTTGAAATCTAATAAAATATTATAAAGACTAGTTTTGAGGCCTAAGTGATGATTTTCAGGGGTAAATTTATTTAACCTTAATAAACTATGACATCTACTTTTAGGAGAAACTATTTTGAAGCCAAAATGAAATATTGAAGCATCAAATAACAATTATAAAATAAAAGTTTGAGTTAATTGTGAATGAATCAGAAACACATGTTTTAATCCTCCCCTAAAAATATACCCAGCTTTGCAAATTTAAAAACAAGTGTTCTTCGTAAATATGATTTGTATCAAGATAAACCTCAAATATTTGAAGAGAAGTCCAAGCTATTTGAATAACTTAAAATTGAACTGGACAAATGAAAAATTAAAATGTATATTAGAAGGGGAACTGACATATCTATTTTCACACCAAGGATAAAGGTGTCCTATGAAAAAGGCACATTGCTCTTAAGTCAGAAGATTTTGATACTTATATTAATTGTCTAAGCAAGTCACAGTCTCCTTGGGCCTCCCCCATACATCTGTGTACCTGGTGGGGGAGGTGACATCTGAGCCTGTTTCAGAGGAAAATTTCTGAAATACTGCTGAATGAATTAGATAACATATAGGGAAACAATGTGCAAAATATACAACATGAGACTACTGCTTAAAAGCGTATATTGTGTTTCTCAACATTATAATTTTATTAAGCATAGGAATCATTTAGTTATGCACCTAACAGTGTTTAGTACAGTGGAGGTCAACAAATGGCTAATTAATGAATAGTCATTTAATTAATGATTATCCTTCAAATCAGAGGACAATGGTCATATATTAATATTAAATTTATATATATGTATATATATATATATATATAAAAGCTTTTGCATCTGAATTATTTCTGTGGCTATTATTTATAGAGCTGTAGTAAAAATGAATAAGTGAATGGATTGAAGACAATCAGCATCCTAAAAGACATACACACCTTCTCAGTCTTGCTTTTGTTAGATAGAACAGCAGGGATTGACCCTGTGTGGCCCTGAAAATAGCATTATGGAATGACTTCCATTTACTCATTTTCTGCTCAGATTGGAAAAGAATTGAGTCTTCGAGTTTCTCCTCCTACCATCACACTAGATTCTTTTACTCCAGCAGGCACCATGTGCTCACAGCCTAGAAAATCTCTCAGAGAATTTCCAGACCAACTAACACTATCTGTAAGCATAATTGGTTGCTTATGAAACTGCCTATCCAAAAGCTATTAGGGTAAGAGATGTTCTCTGTCTCTTCGCATATCTATGCCATCAAAACTAGGACTTATTACTAAACTATAATTTTGAGCTCAGGTCTATCTACTTCTTGATATTATGGTATTATAACAAACTACTTTCATCCCTGCTGGTCCCCTTCCCTGCCATGAGTACTCATGAATTGGATTTCAATGCTTGTTATCTCAGGCTTTTGATCCTTGCTGCCTGACACAACGCATTCCCCCTCACCTCTGTATTACCCTGAACTCTGTTTTTGAGAACCAATGCCAACTCATTCCAACTTTCTCTTGACCTCGAGGCCACATACTGCCCAGGTCTGGCTGATAGTGCTCTACATATGATCCCTGATTCTTAACACACTCTGTCAATAGAGGCATCATTGCATAAAACACAGCAACATTTAAATCAACAAACTGGTTCACACATACATTCCTCTAAAACTTCTCACAGAAATTTAGAATTGTCAAAAATTAAACTGTCTCAAGCCGGGCACAGTGGCGCACACTTGTAATCCCAGTACTTGGGAGGCTGAGACAGGAGGATTGGGGGTTCGCGTCCAGCCTCAGCTACTTAGTGAGGCCCTCCGCAACTTAGTGAGAGCCTGTTTCCAAATAAAGAATAAAATAGAGCTGGGTGTGTAGCTTGGAGGTAGAATGCCCCTGGGTTCAATCCCCAGTACCACAAAATAAATAATAAATAAATAAATTAATTAAAACTGTCTCCAAACATGTTAGACCCCTAATTTTTAAATGTATTGGAGACCACCTTTTTTCAAATATTCTCATGGATTGATTTCACAATAAGTGTCAAAAGCTTGAATGTATTAAATGCAATTTAAGTTAATAAAATACTGCTCAAGTTTATATATGTTTATATAAATTTACAGAAAAGTGTCTATTTTAAAATAAACAAAAAACCTTGGCAAAGTCTTATATAAGCTACTTTCCATCCAAAATAAGAATCCTTTCTACAAGTTCCTCCAAAGATGTCTTTCCAGCCCCAGTTTCAACACCAGGGACGTGAACTCATCACTATGCAAAACTGCCCATCTCATTGCTTCAGAGATGGCTCGGGAGTGGACATCTGTCCTCCGTGGCTTCTCTCCTCTGGTTTTGGTTCTATTCTGAGGGACAACATAGAACCATTATATGTAACTCCTCTTCTACGTGATGGATCTTTTGATATTTCCTATAACTTTCCTATTGAGACATCAGTAAAGTCCCAGATAAAAAGAAAAACTAGATGTTTAGCAAGTAAGTGGGCGCAAGGTTAATTTACAATGAAGGTAATGGCAGAAAGAACACTTGGACATATTGAATGGAACCAATTTCAAGGGATGTGTCTCTCTGAGTGGTCATGACAGCACTGTTTGTAGGAGCAAGACACTTGGACATAACAAACATCCACCAAAATGAGGGTGTTTAAGTAACAGTAGTTATACAATGGAATATCATGTGTCATTTGGAATGAAGCATTGGACTGGGTATGGTGGCGCACGCCCATAATCCCAGAACTAAGGAGTCTGAGACAGGAGGATCACAAGTTTGAGGACAGCATCAGCAATTTAGCGAGACCTTGTTTCAAAATAAATTAAAAAAAAATAGGGCTTAGGTGTAGCTCAAAGGTAGAAGCCCCTGGGTTCAATCCCCAGCACCACAGAGGGGAAAACAAACAGACAAAAAAAAGCAGTGGTGGCAAAAATCTCATAGAAAGATGACCACCCTGTTTTGGTGAGTAAAAACAAAATCAGGTTTAAACAAATACATTTTTATACTTTATACTTTACATTATATATTTTAAAATTAATCATATGCACATATATTGAAAGACAGTTGAAGGGTATTAACCAAAATACGGATGGGATTTATCTGAGAGATAGCAAGGATGGCAGGTGATTTTTATATTCTTTTTTTGGTATTTTTGTATTTTTTAAATCATATTTTAACAAAAAATCATGAATCTCTTTTATAATCATGAAAAGCACTAAAAGAACAGTTTCTCTTCACACTTTATTTGAAAAAAAGAGAAAGACTTAACTACCTTCCTCACAATTCAGCCATGTTTACTCAGCATCCAGTCAAATAAAGAAGTTTTTGGCTCTGCAGATAACTAGGAGGGTCCTGAGTTGAGTTTGGTATAAATTGCCAATGTGCATTTCATATTAAGCTGACTGAGCCTATTAGGGACAAAAGCCCCTTTCCCGACACGCATGGGCACACTCCAGTTGTTCCTCAGATACCTGACTGTGCTTTTCCTGCTGAGGACTGCGCATGGTTAGCACACATAATCCATAAAGCATGCTTGGCTTGCCATTATGTTGATTTCTTTGTGTAGACCTTCGAACTCCAGGGAGTTCTCTACTGAGATGGTCTCTATCTCTGTACACCAGTCCCTCATTAATCCAACTGCTGTTATTTGCTACAGTTGTGAACTTAGACCCAACTGTAAATGTCAAGTGCTCATTATCTCCGGTGGCCCACAGTACCTAAAGTTCCAGCTGGAAGCCCTGCCTTCTGCGTCAGGCTCTAGCTCCAACAGGGACTATGTGAAATAAGGTCAAACCTGGGAAGCCCTGTTGCGTGTTTGGCAGGTACAGGTTCTTCTAGGAATAGCTTAAGATCATGCTGACACTGGGCCACAGTGTTGACAGTCTAACGCGGGTTCTATTTGGGTGACACATCAGCTTCTACTAGATGGATATAAATGATCACTAAAATACCTTACCATATCTATCCAATTCATTGACAACTCCCCCTGTTATTCTCCACCTCCCATACCCTGATACACACAAAGGGCAAATATTCCCAACCGAGCGTGATGTCCAAGCCATTTAGTAAGTCAAAATAAAAGAAAATGCAGCATCGCAAAAGATGCGTATAAAATTACTGTAAAAACTGTGAAAGGGAAGGTAGTCGTGAAAATTGCTGAAGCACAGAGTAGCTAAATCAGATATGCACGGACCATAAACTCAGAGAGTAAACATTTTAATACTATCCTTAAAAATATGACTTGAATCTTGATGGGTCTGAAAAGGGTATTATGTAGTAAAGTATACTTGTGCATGTCTCAGTGAAAATCATAATATAAAAACAAGACACATAGAATCTTCAACTGTTAAACCTGTAAGTCTATTGAGTAAATAGATTTAAAAAATTACTCAGGTGGGCGTGGTGGCACACGCCTGTTATCCTAGTACTTGGGAGGCTGAGACCGGAGGATTGTAGGTTTGAGGCTGGCCTCAGCAATTTAGCAAGGCCCTCAGCACCTTAGTGAGAGCCTGTTTCAAAATAGAAAGATAAAATAAAAATAAAATAAGATAAGATAAAATAAAATAAAATAAAATAGGGCTGGGGGTTTGTAGCTCAGAGGTAGAATGCCCCTGGGTTCAATTCCCAGTACCACAAATACACACAAAATTATTTAATGGTTACCTAGCAGAATGGGTTTACTGGCACCTTTGTTTACTTTGAAGTCTTTACACCAATTAATTTTGTTCAAGGTGTAAACTTTATATTTGCTACATGTGAGTATACACATCTGCCCAGGGATGCTGTTGGATGAATGTGGGATAGAGAGACGTGTTGAGATGTAGAGGAAAGCACACATCAGCGGCTGTAAATCTCAAAGAGTTGCTTATTAGATCACGTGTAAAGAAAACTCAGCCACTCAAGTCCATAAAAGCAAGGTCAAGTCTGCTCACACAGGACCTAGTGCAGCACTGCTGGCCCACTGAGCTAATGATATGGTAACTTGTGATGCTTTCATAGACATTGTGAGTCATTGTTATGCTATTAAAATTATTTTGTTATTGTTGAATTTTTTTGTTGTCTTGAGTTTTTTTTTAAATGCATTCCAAGAAATTTTAGCTTTGGGAATGTGTTACAAAACCCAGCAGGCTGGAGGCAATAGGGGCTGGGCACTGAAGCTTATGTGTCATGGCCTCTGGGCTTGTAAATCTGGGGCATTGCCATTTCAAAGGATTTTTGGGTCTGAGGCGTACTGCTTACACATAAGTCTTTCCCTCTCCTAAAGATATGAACAAGTGATTTATGCCATTCTTCCTGAGTTCTCTTGACAACCCTGCCCTACTGTTTACACACACACACACACACACACACACACGTACATACACATACACCAAATTAAAATTAAATAATTTCTAGATCCTCTTCCATAAAAAGCTTTATGACAAAAAGAAAAAGACTAGTTTTTGAATGTGATTTCTCTGTTTGTCGTTTTACATGAATTTAAACAGTGGTAGTAACAGTCCTCCAATAGCCCCTGCAAAAGAGTCTCCAATATGTCACTGATCGATGGGGCCCATGAACATGCCCCAAGGCTTCTTTGCATTACTTATGGCCTAAACACCTGTGCTTAATAAGTTCCTTCCTTATTCAGGAATAGAGTTTGAGGAGTGCCTTCCTACAAACCAAAATTCAATACTTTTAATCCTGCTCTCTTGAAACAGGATTAAAAATAAAGACCTCATAGAAAATCTCAGGAATAGTTTGAAATTTTTACTTTGTCATTGAAATTCAAACATCTACACTTTCATATTTTTATTTCCAAATCATCATGGTATCCCCCCCCCACCTTCTTCACATAAGCGAACATCCTTTAATCTTTGGCCCAAACTTAGTCCTTGAATGTCTTTTTTGGTCTTTTATTGAAGATTTTGCTTTGAAAATATTGAATAAATCTGACATTTAAACTCTTCCAATATACTTTCATATATATTTCTTCCACCAGGAGCCTAGAGGCTTATGTTAAAATATAGCTTAAAGTGTGGAAATTATTGCTAAGAAAAGTAAGTCATTTCTTTCTCTTTGCAAGAAACAGTTGACCTAGATCTAAAAGAACTATGCAAGCTATTTTCTTCTCTACCATTTTTGAGCGTGTTTGATGTAGAGAACCCTCAGAGATGGCCCATTAACCCCTTTCCAAAGACAAAGGCCCTTGGTTGGGTAGCCCACGGAGTTGATGGTCTTCTTAATTTAGGCCAAACTCAGGTCTTCTTGAATAGACTTGATTTGGGCAAGGATTAAGTGTCCCTTATGGTGGGTTCAGGGTTATACAGCATCATAAAAATCCTAGAGTAAGAAGGGACCTTAGAGATTAGCTAGTGTACCTGATTTCAGAGGTGAGAAGAGGGAAATAAAGAAAGTTTAAAGGGCTAGGTTAAGGTTATAAAGCAATTTTGGGTAGACCAGAACTAAAATCCAGGCAACATCACCTTGGAGTTCATCCCATTAAATGGTGCTGCCCTGTGGATGCACACAGAGCCCTCAATATCCGCACCCTGCAGTTTGATTGTGGACTTGGTATGTGAGCAACGGAAATAGAAGAGCCCTAGAAAACAGTAGGCATCCTGGTGGAGGGAGGCTGGCATACTGGGGACCTCCTGGGAATCCCTAGAGTTAAGAAAAACTAACTCCCCCCCATCCAGCTTGAAGGGACTTCAGAGGAGATGCTTCCTCTATAAAGAACCCGAGATAGAAAGCTTGATGTGAGGCTACAGTTTCTGGGTTTGGGTAGAAGGACAACAGGTGAGCCTAACAGAAGTTCCATGCTGGCATCAAGCAGAGAGATGCTTGTCCCTGGATTCCTGGGTTCCTGTTCTAGTGCAACAGAGGTGAAGGTGGAGAGTCGCAAAAAGTAGGGGGCAGTAGCCACAGAACACATGATTGAAGTCCAGAGGAGTTCGGTAAGTTGATTAAGGCTATAGAGCAAAGGGAATATGACAGTGTGATTCTGAAGTCTGCACCCTTAGTCTTACATTAATTAACTCTTCAAAACAAAATGTCTGGAGAAGTGGGGAAACAAAAGTCTGGAAAACAAAAATGGGGACAGAACTTTTAGAGAGCTGGAAAGGAAGGAGCAAGAGTTCCCTTAATTCCTCTGTGGACTCTACAGGTCTTAGGCTGGCAAACTTTTTTTCCTATAAATTGCCAAATAGTAAATGCTTTTGGTCTTATAGCCATACGGCCTCTATCACAACTACTTTTTAAAAAGTCATTTTAATTTTATTAGCATTTATTAATTATACATATTAATGGAATATAATATGATATTTCAGTACATGCATATAGCATGTACTAATCAAATCAGGGTAACTAGCATTTCCCTCCCCTTACCATTTCTTTATGTCTGGAGCCTTTGAGATCCTTTCTTCTAGATTTTCATAAAATATCTAAGAGGTTCTTTTGAGCTATAGTCACCCCACTGTGCTGTGGAACACCAGAAATTATTCCTCCCACCTAACTATGTTTTGCTATCTGTTTTCCAAACTCCATTACAACTACTGTTTTAGAAAAATGTCAAAGCAGCCATAGACAATACATAAATAAAAGGGCATGTTATTTTTCCATAACTTTACTTACTAAAACAGGCAGCAAATCAGTCTGTCAACCTTCCAAATGGATCCTGTGACTCCAATGGTAAGAAATGGAGAAAAGGAAGCAAGAGGTTTAAAAAGAAATCAAGTTGTGTTTACCTCATAGTGCTGTTCTGAGAAGTAAACAAGTTTATTTCATCATATATGTGAAATACTCAGAGTAATCCCTGCCATCTAATAAGTGCTAAAGAGAAGCAGGGACGGTCATTGTATTGCTTGCCAATTGGGGTGGTGGTGGCTACACACCCAAGTGCCTATGGGACGATGGGAAATTATAGGATGCAGTGGGAAAAAGTTGAAGCTACCAAGAGCTACCATGCTCTCTTTTGACCTATTACTAGAAGTATTTCACATTCAAAATGATCAAGCCCTCTTCCCAATTCGATTTAATTTTGACATCAAGAACATTTTGTTTGTTGGCCAAGTTTTCTAAGTGGAAGTAGGAACTAACCAGTACACAGATCCAATTGACAGGCGTTTTGCTAATTTGTTGTGTTTGAAATACTTCCAAACTTGACATATTAGGCACTGCATTGAAATGCATTTGTCCAGAAAAGCCCATTGTGTCAACATAGTTATTCTCTGTATTGCTAATTTATTCACTATAAGAAACAAATTAATCTTCTAATTGAGTAGTTCTCCTTAGTGTATTTCAAAATAGAGGCTAAAATTTATTTACTCAACATATTGAATGTTGTTTATATGCCTAATGCCATTCTAGATACTGGAAAAATAAAGCAGTAAGCAAAAGTAAAAACCAAATCTCTGACCTCACCCAATTTACATCCTCACCATATCAAAAGTAATCAGATGCTCTGATAAAGAGCTTAGTGCACATCTATTCAGCACAAATTATAGATTATTGGAAGAAAAGGTATAAAAGCAAATGGGCAACTCTTGCTTTTAAATCTCTTTCTCTCATTTACTCTTCCTTCGTTCCTTTCTTTTTTTTCCCCTTCCTTCTTTCCCCTGCCCTCCACCTTCCTTCTCCCTATCATTTTCTGCACCTTCCCTCTGGACTTCATCTCCTCTACCTCCTCATTCTCCCCACTCTCCTCCTCCTTCCTCTTCTTTTTCATCTTGCCTCTCTTTGTTCCTTCTTTTTTCTTGAACAACTCTTCTTTCAGAGACAACAATCAGAGTGGCCTGAATATTTTAATTCTAAGTTTTTAAATTTCCTATCAAGCAAACTATTTTATTTTTAATGAAGAGTTTTGTCAGGAGCCATCTTAGCCCATGCGATGAAGTCACCATTTCAGACCGGCTTAACCACATACACAGCACATTCTAAGTGGAAATTGTCCACAAGCAGACAAGCTTCCTTGGACCGGATGGGACCAAAAGATGGACAGTGATGACCTCCTATTCTCCCTGAAATGTTTACTTTGCCCCTCCTTAGACTTAGCTCATGAATGCCATGGGAACCACAGAACAATTTTCAGGGAGCTGCCTGAAGCAGCAACCTTCCGTGGCAGGACTACGGAGCAAGCAGTGCCCACTAGAGCCTGTGACAGAGTTTCAAAAACAGTTCCCTTCTTCTACACTATTTCAAGGTAAAGTAGCATGTTTATTCCAAGAACTTCAGTCTTATTTTTTAATTATAGACTTTTCTTCCAGTAAGAACCTTTTTCCTTTCCAAGTAGAATTTCTAAGATCAAGCTTTGCTCTATGTCTCTTAGTTTGATTGAATTCCCTGCATGGGAGAGTCTGCTTACACTTGTCAAAATCTCATATTCTAAATATTACCTTTTATTTTTGGCTAAGTCTATTGGTTGAAAATTCAAATATAACAAAAATTATCTAATTTTTTGGCAATCTTGATGATAAATGAATAGTTTGATTAGATGATCTTTAAGTTAAGGTCACTGTGGTATGATATTTTTTATTAGTGGAATTCATGACATATGGCTTCTTTAGAAGGGAGTGTATCAAGTCAGATGGCCTTGTTTCAAATCCCAGATTGACCTTTTACAAGTGTGTGACCTTGAGCAATTCAGTTAAGCTCTTGGAATCTCATTTCCTTATCCATGAACAGTCATGACAATACCTGTCCCATGAACACCCTGGGAAATAAGTGCAGGTAGGATACTTCGATCTGTGTAGAGTGCAAATTTTTAATAAGTGAAAACTTTTGTTAATAGTAATATCTGCATTGTGTTCTATTCACAATGTCTAATTTCACCACATAAGAATCTCAATATCAAGATGGATATACTCTAGTGAACTGGTTTAATAATGTTGGCAATATATTTATGTCTTTTCCTTCATTATTCTGTATATTTCCCTTTAAATTTTATTTATAACAAAACAAAAAAACACTTTAAAAATAATCTCTCATAGGACTAGGAATGTATATTTGAAAGAGGCAGGATGTGAAATTTCTTATTAGGTTTACCCTGTAGGAATTATTTATCTTGGTGTTTATTTCAGAGACTGATCCCCACATAGCAAGGGTATATAATAATCAAAATAATAGTTGCACATCTTTGTCTGAAACATCATATATCACAAAACAATCTTTTGGTTGAAAGGTCAAATTTCCATTTCACAGTTAAAATATAGAGATTCTGACCCCATTCAACCTTATCATAAAGAACTGGTAGCATAGATATCGCAAATGAGTTAAATTTTACATTCTACCATATAGAACAAATTGTTGGGCTGCCTTATAATTAATATTAACACACTCTAATAAACTTTAGAGACTTTCTTGGTATTTTCATAGATTTTTAAGACCTACGTAATAGTGGACTGAATTCACAGACAATTGAGACCTGAGTAATAATCTGGGAGAAAGAGAAAGTAGTCCTATTTTCTTTCTTCTAGATTTGGAAGCTAAAACATAAAGACAATTTTAAGTAGAACTAAGTAAAGCAATAAA
Organism: Glis glis; assembly: GCA_004027185.1. Taxonomy (NCBI): domain Eukaryota; kingdom Metazoa; phylum Chordata; class Mammalia; order Rodentia; family Gliridae; genus Glis; species Glis glis. The sequence goes on along the minus strand of PVJS01005676.1, from coordinate 15,133 downwards.
ATAAATTAATGAAAGTAATAATACATTGTGGCTAAAAGGAATTCCCTTTTAGAGTCCTACATCCAGAAGTGAAAGAAATATTATTATCATTATGAAAACACATGAAAGTATAAAACTCACTAGAAGAGCAGATATGAAAGAGAAATAAAAAAAACATAAAACTTTGTCAATACAGTAGACCACCAAACTACAAAGATGAATGATAAGAGAGGAAGAAAAAGAACAAGGGGTAGTCAAAACAGAGGAAAACACAATGACAAATATATTTTATTTACTATCAGTAATAACTTTGAATATAAATGGACTTAAGTCCCAAAATAAAAGATACTGACTACCTGAATGGATAAAAATCAATACCCAACTAAGTCCTGCCTAAAAGAAACTTACTAGTAAAAACATACATGGGGACTGGAAGTGAAAGGGTGGAAAAAGATATTCCACAAAAATGGAAGCCAAAAGTGAGCAGGGATCACCATACTTATATCTGAAAAAATAGACTTTAAGACAAAAGCTGTAATTACAAAACATGGGTGAAAGAAATTGAAGATCAAAATAAATAAGCAAATAAGTAAATAAACAAGTTCCCATGTTCATGCATTGGAAGAATTAATAGTTTAAAATGTCCATATTATCCAAAGCAATTTACAGATTTAATGCAATCCCCATAGAAATATCAATGACATTCTTCACAAAACTAGGAAAACAATCCTAAAATTCATATTGGGGGCACAAAAGACCCAAATAGCCAAGCAATCTTAAACCAAAAGGACAAAGCTGAAGGCATTACAATACCTGATTTAAAGATATATTACAGAGCTATACTTACCAAAACAGCATAATATGGGCATAAATACAGACACATAGACCTATGAAACAAAATAGAGATCCCAGAAATGAACCCACTCATCTACAACCAATTATTTACAAAGGTGCCAAAAATATACACTGGAGAAAAACAGACTCTCTAATAAATACTTCTGAGAATATTAGATATCCTTATATAGAAAATAAAATTTGACCACTATCTCTTACTATGTACAAAAAAAATCAACTCAAAATGGATCAAAGACCTAAATGAAACAATGAAACAATGAAACTCCTAGGTAAAAACGTAGGAGACACACTTCCAGACAGTTATAAGCGATGCTTTTTTGTTATGTCCCCAAAAACACAGAGGGAAAAGGTAAAATTAAAAAAACAGGATTACAGTCAAGGTAACAAACTTCTGCAAAGCAAAATCAACAGAGGGAAGAGATAACCTATAGAATGAGAGTAAATACTTGCCAACTATTCACTGGACAAAGGATTAATATCCAGAATATATAAAGAACTCAAAAAATTTAACAAGAACAAAACAAGCAATTCAACTGAAAAACAGGCAAGTAAATTGAAGAATATGAAAAATGTTTAATAACATTGGCCCATAGGAATTGCAAACCAAAACAACAATGAGATATCATGTCATCCCAGTTAGAATAGCCATTATAAAGCAAAACCAAACAAAAATAAATGCTGGCAAGAATGTGTGGAAAAAGAGACTCATACACTGATGATGGGACTATAAATTGGTATAGCCATTATGAAAAAAACAGTATGGACATTCATTATAAAATTAAAAAGGGTCTATTTAGTTCAATTGCCCATTTATAGATTGTATAAGTTTTTTAGTGATAAGTCTTTTAAATAACTTGTATATTGTAGATATTAGTCCTCTATTAGATGAACAGTTGGCAAAGATCTCCTCCCATTCTGTAGGCTCTCTCTTAAGACTCTTGATGGTTTCCTTTGATGAGCAGAAACTTTTTAGTTTAATGCTGTCCCATTTATTAATTCTTGTTTTAATTTCCTGAGCTTTGGAGGTCTTATTGAGGAAGTTTTTGCCTGTGCCTATATGTTGAAGTGTTGGACCTATGTCCTCCTTTAGTAATTTCAAAGTCTCTAGTCTAACTCCCAGGTCTTTGATCCATTTTGAGTTGATTATTTTGCAAGGTGAGAGGCATGGATTTAATTCCATTTTTCTACAAATGGATAACCAGTTTTCCCAACACCATTTGTTGAAAAGGCTGTCTTTTCTCCAATGTATGTGTTTAGCACCTTTGTTAAAAATCAATTGGCTATAAGTTGTGGATTTGTTTCTGTATCTTTTATTCTGTTCCATTGGTCTATGTGTCTGTTTTTGTGCCAAAACCATGCTGTTTTTATTACATAGTTCTGTAGTATAATTTAAAGCCTGGTATTGTGATGTTTCCTGCATGGTTTTTATTGCTGCGAATTGCTTCGGCTATTCTGGGTCTTTTGTTTTTCCATATGAAATTTAGGACTAATTTTTTTTAGCTCTGTGAAGAATTTGATAGGGATTGAATTAAATCTGTAGACCACTTTTTGTAGAATGGCCATTTTGATAATATTTATTCTGCCTACCCAAGAACATGGGAAATCTTTCCATCTTCTAAGATCTTCTTCAATTTCTTTCTTTAGTGTTTTATAATTTTCATCAAACAGGTCCTTCATCTCCTTGGTTAGATTTATTCCTAGGTATTTTGTTTTGTTTTGTTTTTGAGATTATTGTGAATGGGGACACTTCCCAAAAGAAGAAATACAAATGGCCAAAAATACATGAAAAAATGTTCAACATCATTAGCAATCACGTAGATGCAAATTAAAACTACACTGAGATTCCGCGTAGCCCAATTTAGAATGGCAGTCATCAAGAAGTCAAACAACAATAAATGCTGGCGAGGATGTGAGGAAATAGGAACTCTTCTACACTGTTGGTGGAATTACAAATGAATGCAGCTGCTATGGAGATAAGTGTGGAGATTTCTCAGAAAACTGGAGATGCATCCACCATGTGACCCAGCTATACCACTCCTGGGTATCTTTCCAAAAGGACTGAAATCAGAATATTATAGTAACATGCATATCCATGTTAAGCAGCACAATTCACAATATCCAAGTCATGGAACCAACCTAGGTGTCCATCAACAATGAATGGATTACAAAATTATGGGATATACACACAATGCAATTGTGCTCAGCAATAAAGAAGAACAAAATTATGTCATTTACAGGAAAATGAATGAACCTGGATAACATTATGTTAAATGAGATTAGTCAGTCACAGAAAGTGAAGTGTCACATGTTTTCTCTCATATGTGGAAGCTAGGGAGTAATTGGGATATAAGAGGGACTGTAGATAATGGAGGAGAAACTCCAGTGGAGCTAGGGAGGTGGTCTGGGGGAGGAAGGGGAAGAGGGAGAATTAATGAAGGAAGCGCTTCTACTGACATTATGTATATATGTGAGAATGCCAATGCCAATCTCAATATCTTGTATGGGGAAGTGGGGGGAGTGGGGAGGGAGAAAACTTACCAAGTGCTGTGTGCATGTGTGTCACTATCATTATGAACTACATTATGATGTGAGTCTATGATGCACCAATAAAAGTATAAAAAAGGGATGTACCATATGATCCATCTATCTCATTTCTAGGGAAAAAGAAATTAATCAGCGTACCAAAGAGGAAACCTGCATTCCTATGTTTATTGCAGCGTGTATTTACAATATCTAAGATACACAATTGATTTAGGTGCTAATTAACAGATAAACGAATAAAGGGAATGTGACATATATATATGTGTGTGTGTGTGTGTGTGTGTGTGTGTGTGTGATATATACATATACACACAATGGAATATTATTCAGACATAAAGAATGCAATTCTGTGATTTACAGCAAATTGAATGGAAATGGAGGACACTATGTTAAGTGAAAGAAGCTAGATACAGAAAGATAGTTACCACATGCTCTCTCTTGTATGTGGAGGCTAAAAATAAAGTCAACTTGAAGGTAGATTAGTGATTACCAGAGGGTGGGAAGTGTCAGGAGGTTGCAGGAGAATGAAGGGAGGTTGGATGGGTTCCAAAGCACAGTTAGATAGAAGGAATATGTGTAGTGTGTTTCACAGCACAGTGGGATGACTGTGGTTCACAATAACCTATTGTATCTTTAATGAAGATCTAGATGAGAGGAGGAGCTCAAGGGCTTCAAACATAGATGATAAGGAGCGGGAAATGCTAATCACCCTGATTTGATTAGTACACATTATATGCATGTGTTAAAATATCACACTGTATCCCCATTGATATGTATAATTAAAACTCATTAGTAAAAATAAAATAGAGCTAGGTGTGGTGGCGCACGCTTGAAATCCCAGTACTTGGGAGGCTGAGACAGGAGGATCACAGGTTCACAGCCAGCCTCAGCTACTTAGTGAGGCCCTCTGCAACTTAGTGAGACCCTGTTTCAAAATAAAGAATAAAAAAAACAGGGCTGGGGATGTAACTTGGAGGTAGAATGCCCCTGGGTTCAGTTCCCAGTACTGTGAAAATAAATAAATAAATAAATAAATAAAAATAAAATAAAATAAAGAATCCCCTTCTAGGAGTCTAGTTATTATGTCTACAGTGGCTGAAAATAAAAGGTTGGGGGAGCTGTTTTAATATTGCGATGGAAGGTAGTCAACCATACTTCAGAAAATTCAACATCTATGAAAAGTTTCTGTCCTTAGCAATGCCCACCTAATTTCATTTCAGTTCGTTTGAAAATATCTACAAACATTTTGCATTTTTGATGATGAGAGGTGATGTGGAGATTTTTTAAAATATAAGACTTAGAAGGTATTTATATAGGAGATAACATCATACAAGTTCCTGATCATATGCAGTCCTCATTGGCCCATATTTTGTTTAGCGTAGTGTCTGGGAGTAACCCACTTATATATAGATGGGAATGAGGCCCAAAGAGAAAAAGTACTTGTTAGACACCATTATTATTGACAGTAGCATCAGAACGGAATTCTGAACATTTCTTATTTACCATTATCATTCTCAATTTATTTTTAAAAAGCTTCTATCATAGAGAGGCCCAAAACATACATTTGATATTGTGTCGATGTTTGCTTCTTGGGGAAATAATTTCAATGCTCACCTTTTCCTTACTCAGTGGAGAATCCAATGAATAAAAATTAAGCTCCTGATGAGAATTTTCTTTCATGATATTTTCAAAGTATCAAGGCAAGAAGGTATTTTTTTCCTTCCTTCCTTCCTTCCTTCCTTCCTTCCTTCCTTCCTTCCTCCCTCCCTCCCTCCCTCCCTCCCTCCTTTCTCTTTCATTTATTTTTTGTAAACCAGAATTATAATGAGAAAAACCATGAAGAGTCTGAGATACTCATACTGGGATATCAGTGTGTCCTCTCCCCAGAGGCGAAATCCATATGAAATTATGATCCACAACCAACAGGCTGTTTGGTGAGCCTGGACTCAGAGCAAGGGAAATCAGCCGAGAGATGTAGAGTCTGGGGTTAGTAAACAATGATAACCCAAGATGTCCCTTTGGTTGGGCTAAACACTAGTATTTCCTCTTCCAAACAATACAAGAGAAACCCCTGAAAATAAGATAACTTATTTTGACCCAAACAAAATTTCAAGCTCTCATTTCTTTCAACGCTTTTTATTGGATATTGCTATCCTTGGTTACTACTAATTACCACCACTGCTACTACATTATTACTAGCTATTAATTATTATAGGCAGACATCATGGCAGACATTACATGTCTATTATTACATTGAATCCACACAACAATTGTAGGGCTTAAAAAAATAGTGGAAATTTGGAGTCAGAGAAAGTCCTTAATTTACCATCTGGAAAGGAGATCAAATTGAGTCAAGTACAAGAAAACCCAAGTCTACTTTAACTCAAGTCATGCACACAGTTTTAGTGTCGTTACTGGGGGAGGTGAAAAACATAAAAACAATTACCTTGAAGTTGATTGTTAACAGTATCATACTATCATTAGCAGTAAAGGAGCAATTATCACAGTTAATAAAACCACATTAAAACATATGACAGATAAAGAAAGCACAATGGTAGAAACTTAATGGGCTCTATTTCCTGCCAGATTTTATATGGAGTGCCAGATTATTTATAGGACATATGTTCTAGGAAAACAAATGTTTAAACTGGAAATGAGCAAATCTGAAGACATTTTCTTCTTTGAAGCATTGTGGTTTTACATTATGCTGCTAATTTATATCTCCTAGAAAATATGCTGTTGCTTCTATTAAAGCATTGATGGCTTTCTAAATATATTTTTATATACCAGTGTTTTGATGATAGGAACTTTCATCTTAATTTAAAATGAAACACTTTCACGACATCAGTGGTAAGAGTAACACTGTCCTGTGGCGCCTCTCCCTTGTCCTGCCCACTCTCTCACCTTGCCCACCCTGTCACAACCAGCCCTCACCATCTAGACTGCATCTCTCCTGCAGGACTCTCTGTTAGTGTCTCCCACAACACTTGCGCTGTTACTTCCGAGTATTAATTCACCTTTGCCCCACCTTTGGTCCTCCCATTTCCGTTCTTATATACTGCACTGGGGAATCCACGTACAACTATGGTTTAAGGTGAGTTGTGGAGTTGAGTTTAGCTGGGTAAAAGACTTGGTTGGAGGTCCTGCTTGATTGCTTACCAGTGTATGACATTCAGCACTGAACTTGTCTGAACCTTGTGTTCCTCATCTATAAAATGAGGATACTAATAGCTGCTGTGCGGGACTGCTGTGAGGATTAAATTAGATAGTCTACAGTGTAACCGCCGCCGTGCCTGATAGAGGGCAGGTGTCTACAACAGGTAGCTAGGTAGCTAATAAGGATGCTGAAGGAGAAGCCCTTCTGTCTAGAAGGCAGCAGAAGTACCATCTCCCAGCTACAGTCCCTGGAGCTATGGTCCATAATGGTCTATGCTGGCAGCGTTCCCTGTTTTCCTTCCTGGGTTACTCTTATTTATCTGCATCATTGCTTTCCAGCCCAGTGTTTCTCCACCTTTAGTGTACATACCTTACCTGGAGAGCTTGGTAACTTGTGTAAAATTATGCACGACCCAAGAAAAGATTTTGATTCAATTGGTTCTGTGATGGAGTCTAGAAAGCTGTATTCTTACCTCAGGCATCTCTGGTTCCAAGCCAGGATTAGAGTCCACAGTACTGCAGGGTATAACCATGACCTCACAGTGCGGTCTTGCTGGTCGCTGTGGTAGTACACTGGTCTCTTCACATTGGTCTTAAGGCTAGAACAGGCCTAAAGACTATTCTTTTTTCCAGTCCATTTTGGACTTCTCTTCTTTCTCTTATTTCTTAGGCTTAGCACCCTAAAAAGGGGAGTTATTTTTGCTGCTATTTTTGTTTTGGGTAAGAGAATGAAGTTTCTGGATAGAAATGCCTCTTGTGGGCTTTTTCTGGTAACAAAAACCTCCTTTTTTTAAGTTGGTGTATCTCAAAGTGTAGTCCCAACCAGCAGTATTGGCATCAGCTGGGGACTGGTTAGGTTGCCAGGCACTACCTTAGACTTACCGAATCAACATTCTGGTGGTGGGACACAGCTACCTGCATTTTTTTTAAATATTCATTTATTGGTGCATTGTAATTATACATTTTGATACATGTCAGGGTAGCAGCATCATACATGCACACATTGCTCATTTAGCCCTCCCTCCAATCCCACCCTATTCCCTCCCCCTTCCCTCTCTTTCATGCTCCATGATGTATATACACAAACTTATAAGACTCAATCACTATCTGCATTTTTATTAAACTTGTTATTTGGAGATAATTATAATGTCGCCGGCACTGGTAAGAAATAATGCAGAGAGACTCTGTTACACCTTTCACTCAATATCTCCCAGTAGTAATGTCTTTAAAACCACAGTACAATATCACAACCAGAGTTTCTAGCCCCTCAAATATCCCTTATACTGTCCTTTTAGAGCCACACGTATTCCTTCTTGCTTCTACCCCACCTTAACCCTTGGAAACCACCAATCTGTTCTCAATTTCTACAAGTTGTCACTTGGAGAACGTTATATAAGTAGAATCATACATTATGTAAACTTTTGTGCTTTTTTTTCCCACGAAGCATAATTCTCGGGGGATTCACCCAGGTTGTTGTTGCATTGCTAGCTTGCTCCATTTTATTGCTGAGTAAAGAGTTTGTTGTACGAATGGGTCCCAGCATGTTTAATCACTCACCTATTAGAGGACATTTGGGTTTTCCTTTTTGACTGTTATAAATGAAGTTGTGATAAACATTTGTGAGTGGGTTTTTGTGTGAACATAAGTCTTCATTTCTGAAATAAGTGCCTACGGGGACAATTGCTGGTATGGTAGCTGCATGTTTAGCTTTTAATGGAATTTTAAAACTGCTGTTCAGACTATCTGTATCATTTTCCTTTCTTATTATATATGCATAATTTACTAAAGTCTATTGGCATTATTTTAACAATTTAAGCGAGTGTAGAAAATTTACTTCTTTTGCATTCTTTCATCTTCCCTGTTTATAATAGAATTATCCTAAGCATTTCTTCTACATGCACTTAGAATCACATATGTAACACAGGGAGAGTTGGAATTTTTGCTTCAAGAACCAAACATGGCCAGATGCGGTGGCCTACACCTGTCATTCCAGTACTTGGAAGGCTGAGACAGGAGGATCACAGGTTGAGGCCAGCCTCAGCAATTTAGTGAGACCCTGTTTCAAAATAAAAAATTTTAAAAGGGTTGGGGTGTAGCTCAGAGGTAGAATTCCCCCTGGGTTCAATCCCCAGTACCAATAAAAGGAACCAAAAGTGATTTAGAAAACTCAAGATAAGAAAAGCCTATTGTGTTTAACCGTATTTTCACTTACCTCATTCTTTCTTCCTGATATTTCAAGATTCCTTCTTTTAACATTTTCTTTCTTTTTTGGAGGACTTTCTTTAACCATTGTTTGTAGGACAGTTGGAAATAAGTTCTCTTCGTTTTTCTTCATCTGAAAATGTCTTGATTTCCCCCTTCTTTCCTGAAAGATATTTTCTCTGGGTATAGGATTCTGGGTTGACCTTTTTTTTTACCCAACACCTTCTGGCCTTGGTGTTTTCTGATGAGAAATCTGCAGTTATTTGAATTTCTTTTCTTCATAGGGAAGGTGTCATCCCCCTCCCCCCACTGTTATACAAGATATGCCTATTTTCAGTAATTTAACCATAATGTGTTTTGTCTTGGATTTCTTTGGCTTTGTGTTGTTTGGAATTCTTGCCAATTTGGGGAAGTTTCCAGTTATTATTTCTTCGAGTAGATTTTTTTCCTCTCCTCTCCTCTAGGACTCCAATGACACAAAAGTTAGATCTTTTGATATAGTTCCATGGTTTTTTGTATTTGCTTTTTTTTTTTTTTTTTGCAGTACCGGGGATTGAACCCAGGGGCGTTCTACCTCCGCGCTACACCCCCGGCCCTATTTTTTATACTTTATTTTGAAACCAGGTCTCACGAAGTTTTGTTTTTAAGGTTTATCTCCATTGTTCCGATCAAAGGTTTTCTAAATTATTTTATTCTAGAAAGTGAGAAAAGGATTTACAACATACTTTGGCAGGTACCAACTTACTAATGTGCATGAGGAAGGAGGCCTCCAACCCAGACTTCCCCAGATTCGTCTTCCAGTCCCTGACCTTTCCTCTGTCCTCTCCATTTTACTGTTGGTCCTGTCCACTGAGCTTTCTTATTTAAGTTGCTATATTTTTCAGTTCTGAAATTTCCACGCAATTCTTCCTTATATCTTCTATTATTTTTCTAAGGCAAATGTTTTTAGCATTTGCTCTTATTTCAACACACACTTAATTGTCCATGGAGGCTTTTATAATTCATTTTATGGTGGCTGCTTTAACATCTTTGCCCCATATTTCTTCCGTATCTGCCATCTCAATGTTGGTGTCCATCGATGGTCTTTTTCTTTTCCATTCAGTTGGAGAATTTCCTGACTTTTGATATAAAGAGGAATTTCCAATTGTAACTTGGACTTTTAAAAAATTGTGTTATAGGACTGGGTCTTATTTAAGCCTTTTGGTTTAGTTGGCTGTTTCTGACAGAGCTCTAGCAGGGGAATGAATGGGCAACACTCCACCTCGTTACTGCCAGAGGGGAGTAGAAGTCTTGGGTCCCGATTCAGCCTCTACTGACACTCAGAGAGGAGGTCTTTGTAGTTATTGGTGGGAATTGGAGACTACCCTGTTTCCACTGATACTATAGTGAGGATGCCCTTCCCACTAGGCCTCCTCTAATGCCTGTAGCTGGGAGAGGGATGGGAGCCTCATTACTGCCAGGTAGTGGGGGTGTCCAGGATCCCCTGGTGTAATGGTTCAGTCCGAAGATAATCAAACCCACAAGCCGAAACGTTCCAACACACCTTTATTGACAGGTTCGAACCCGGACCCAACCACTGCAGACACAGCTGAGAGCAAGGGCCCTGAGCTCTGGGGAGGGGAAGCTTATATAGTATTTTGAAGAGAGGGAGATAAGGGTTAAGATTTTACTTGACAAGCATAATTTTAGTAGAACAAAGCAAACGTTTATGGCACACAGAAGTTCCGTTTCCAGATATGGATGTTCCCGTTGGGCCCCCAGGATGTTCCCATTGGGCCCCAAAAGAGAAACTTTTATCTGAAATGTTCCTGCCCGGACACAGGAGTGGAGCGGGCTTGGGGCTGCTGCTCACTGTTTATCTTGAGAAACTTTAGTCAAGCCATCCCTCACCCTGCTGCTCCTGTCCTTGTGCTTTTGAAATGCAGACCTGTTACATTTGCAGTTTGCATTGCCCAGCTACATTTAATTCACATTACAAACTTAGTTATAACTCATATAAAATTATACCTACTTTTAAAGTTTTATCCTGATCTATTAAACTATTTAGTTTATTAGTACATTCGTTATTTAAGAAGAAAGGTTTAACATGTTAGGCATTCATCTAAATTATGAAACGCCCTGCTACACTGGTGATCCCTACTGACATGGAGTAGGAGGCTCATTACTGGCTGGAAGGAAAGAAGGCCCTGGCTCCCTACTTGGTTTTCTTGAGCATCACCCCCGTAGCAGGGTTGGGCATCTCATTAGATCCTCACTGGGATGGATAGGTAGGTTCCCACTCGGCCTTTGCTGGCTGGTGAAGGTGAGGGCCACAGTTCTGCCCTGTGGTGTTTAGCCAGAGTGAGTTATTATTTTCTGAAATCTTCCTGTCTCGCTAGGTTGCCCCTTTCCTGCGCCTTTCTGCTGGGACTTTTTGTGCCTAAAACCATTGGCCTTTCCTGGTTTCTCTTTTTTTCCATTCCAAGTCTCGCTAGGCAAAAAGAAAACACAAGGAATCCACCGTCAGTGTCATTCTTTAAGTCTTGAGGTCTTGGTCATTCTGCATTCTTTCTTCTCTCCACCTTTTGGAGTTTCCGTGTGTGGGGCAGGGCTGGGGAGAATGTGCAAGGCTTTTGGTTGTACTTAGTAGGAGTAAAAGAAAAGCAAGTCCATTCCATCTTCCCCACAGCGGAAGTACCAACCTGTGTTGTGTCAAGCTCTCCAGGTGATTCTGATCAATGCTAAATTCTCAAGAATATTTGCCTTCTTTTTGGTTTGTAACTCCCCTTCCTTCTACCACAGCTTTGGAACAATGAACCAAACATCTGTGTTTAAGACGAGCAGCTTGAGAAGCTCTGGATCACTGTTACTATCTTAGCAGGAAAAACCTACCCTTATTGTGAATCCCGTTATGGTCCCCTGCTGGACCTGTGTCTTGCGTCACTTTCAGCTAACGGGTTTAGGACAGGTGCGGAAGGTGAGTGGAGGGACTCGGTGCCTACATCAGCTTCAACAACAAGAGTGGAGTTGAGTGGAGTACCCTTGGCCAGAGTTTGTAGTTCATAATAAACATGAAAAAACAAGAAAATATGTAATTCTGATTTGCAGATTGTTAAAAAATGTGGCTGAGTCTTTTCCAGAACAAAAAGAGATGTGACAGTCACTGCCTACAGTGGGTAGGCAGGTCGGCTCTGTGACCCTTTCCTTCCCAGGCAGAGCAGACTGGGTTTTAGCAGCAGTCAGGAGTCTCCTGGGGAAGCCGTCTAGTTTGAACATTATGAAAGATAAAAATGGCTATGTTTAAATTGCCTTAATCATCCAGTCACCTCATAAACTTATTTATTAATACTATTAGATCAATAAGATTTCCCTAAAAGAAGCATTTTTCCAGGTTCTAATGCAGCCATCATTATTGGAATTTTTGGAACTAATATTCTATACAACCATAGTCCCTTTGTTTATTTTAAAAAGTTGGCATTAATCATCCAGGTTTTCCTTTGCTACTGACATATCGTCATCATCTCTCCCTTTAAAAAATGAAACTGAAGAAGTGAGGTGAAGAGATTGAGTTCTCAACAGTTGTTTGTTAAAAATTATTAAAAATAATAGGTATCAGCTAGGTGTGGTGGTGCATGCCTGTAATCCCAGTACTTGGGGGTTGGGAGGCGGAGACAGGAGGATCGCAGGTTCAAGGTTATCCTCAGTAACTTAGCAAGACCCTGTTTTAAAACAAAAAAAAGGGGGGGGGCTGGGTGTATAGCTTGGAGGTAGAATGTTCCCGACTTCAATCCCCAGTACAAAAAAAAAAACCCAAAAACAAACAAAAAAGGCAGCAGCAATTAAGCACTTACTGTACACAGAGTACTGTTCACAGGGTTTTATAATGCATGCACATCGTTGGGTCTTTTAATCCTTCTGGCAACCTAATTACTATCATCCTGAATTTTTAGTGTTGTCTCATTTGTATGCACAGGACTTTAATTTATGAAAGTGATTGAGGGAAGGCCTGGAGAGCTCAATGTCATTGGAAGAAGAATTTATTACTTACATTTCCCAAGAGTAGGGGGCATGCCTCACCGCCACGCAGAACCACAGGGGTCCCTAGATTTGCTCAAGAGGAGGAAGCAAGAGCGAAGGGAAAGCCAAGGCCAGAGCCTTTATAAGGTGTCTCTGGGAAAGGCAAGGCAGGACAGATGAGCAGTTTACGATTGGTTAGTTCAAATAATTTCAGTGGGTTCTAGGGCATAGGGGTAGTCACTAGTTATCTGGCACTTGGCTGGAGGATGGTTTAGGGCAGGGACTTGGTGTATGAGTTAGATAAAGAAAATGATTGGGGTCTAAACTCAGGATCGGTATTAGGTAGATTCTATGGTTTGAATATGAAGAGTGTTCCCTAAAGACCTATGTGTTAAAGGCTTGGTTCCCAGGATGGCCATGTTGGGAAGTTGAAACCTTTAGGAGGTTTCTAGGTCATTGTGCCCTCAAATGGGATGGTGGGATCCCACTAGTTCCCTGTCTCTCTGCTTCCTGGCTCATGAGTTGAGAGGTTTGCTATCACACATGCTCCCCACAATTGCCATTCAGTGTCCTCACCAGAGGCCCACAGCAATGGGACCACCTGATCTTGGACTGGAATGTTCAGAACCATGAGCAAAGTAAACCTTTTCTCTTTATAAGTTAAATTCCACAAGGATTTCATTGTAGTAAGTCGAAGCTGACCAATATACTACCCCTTGTAGGGGATGTCTTTCCCCAGATGTGTAAGGCTGCCAAAGATAGCAAAACATCGTAAGATAAAGAAAATAGAAAACATCATCAATACAGATAGGACACTGGGACACACAGAGTTTAAGGAACTGGCCCAGGGTCACACAACTGGGAAGTGGCAGAGGCTGGAGGTGAACCAGCTCCAATTGCTTGTGCAGGTCCTGCATGGCTTTGGCTCCAGGACTGCTCCCCAGTTCTCGTCCTTATGCCACACTGCATTTAATGATCTCAGACACAAGTGTCTAAAAAATGTGAGAACAGAAGTACTTTTAAAATGTGAAAAACCACCCCATGGAACTAGACCCTGGGAGATAAACCTGATAGAACTGTGATCATTTCGTCTGGTGGAGAGAAAGGTGAGATACGAGTTTGGTTTGTGAAGGATAGTGATACACTGGGCTGTGATGAGCTGAGGTTTATCCTCATCTCCACGTGAAGGACTCAGGCCAGAAATTAAAAGGTTCCTGGGAACATTGAACGCAACGCAGTGATGAATTGCCAGTTGAGGACATGAATCTACTTGTCAGGAAACAGTTCTTCCCGGCTCCTCCACAGTCTGTGCTTATGGACTACTTTTATCTCCCATAAATATTATAGTGAAGTACAGAGTGATCATATCTTTAAGACTCTTCCTTTTATATTATTCTACCTTAAATAATTCTTTGTCCTCTCAAATTTGCAAAGGGTTTGGATTTGACTCCACTACATCCCAGTGCAACGAAATATCACAAGACCATTCAAATAACTTTGAACCAGAATCCAAATATCCAGTCATCACAACAGTGGTGAGAAATTTATTACCAGCTTTAGGGTATGAGACTTGGTTGGAGTTGGTCCAGGTCCTGCACTTCTAAGGTTACATAAGAGAATAGAGGTCTAGACAGTTTCTGAAAAATTAGAGTTTCTTGTCTTCAATGTGATGATCACAGAAATTTATTACTCAAGTTTTTATGATCATTACAAAAGTAGACGACTCTGCTTCTTTATGGTGGCTTAATTCAAGTGGCTCGGCTACAACTGTACCCAGCTTAGGGACAGAAATGAGATCTTGGTGCCTAATGCACAGTCTCTTGGCCTCAGGACATGGTTTGCAAAGGAGTCAGGTCAATTCTGCTACTTGATCAAGGACCAGCTTCCTCTCCCCAGACTGGCAGAATGTTGCTTATTAAAAAGATACAGGCCAGGCATGGTGGCACATGCCTGTAATCCAGTACTTGGGAGGGTGAGTCAGGAAGATCACAGGTTCAAGGACAGTCTCAGCAACTTAATGAGACCCTCAGCAACTTAATGAGACCCTGATTCAAAACAACAAATAAAAAAGGGCTGGGGTGTAGCTCAGAGGTAGAATACCCCCAGGTTCAATCCCCAGTATCAATAAATCAAATCAATCAATCAAATAATAATAAAATAAAAAGGTATAGAATTTTTCTTTTTTTCCAACCCCAAAGACCTTTCTTTCCCTTCTTCTTCCTCTCACTGCCCTATAATCATCTTTTTTTTTTTTTTTGCGGTACCGGGGATTGGACCCAGGGGTGTTCTACCTCCGCTCTACACCCCCGGCCCTATTTTTTTATACTTTATTTTGAAACCGGGTCTCACGAAGTTGCGGAGGGCCTCACTAAGGAGAGAGAGAGAGAGAGAGAGAGAGAGAGAG
>PVJS01005675.1:0-63151 GCA_004027185.1 Glis glis | reverse complement strand
TCTCTCTCTCTCTCTACTTAGTGAGGCCCTCTGCAACTTCGTGAGACCCAGTTTCAAAATAAAGTATAAAAAATAGGGCCGGGGGTGTAGCACAGAGGTAGAACGCCCCTGGGTTCAATCCCTGGTACCGCAAAAAAAAAGCTGGTTTATATGCTGGGCATGGTGGTGCACGCTTGTAATCCCAGTACTTGGGAGGCGGAGACAGGAGGATCACAGGTTCGTGGTCAGCCTCAGCTACTTAGTGAGGCCCTCTGCAACTTAGTGAGACCCTGTTTCAAAAATAAAGAATAAAAAAATAGGGCTGGGGGTGTAGCTTGGAGGTAAAAGGCCCCTGGGTTCAATTCCCAGTACCACACACACACACAAAAAAGCTGGTTTATGCATTATACTCTCTCAACCAACTCTTTCAGTAATTACCCAATACTTCAGAAAACTTCAGCACAATGGTGATTTTCATAATGATGCCTTTAAGACTTTGAAAAACCCTGAAAAGTTTCCAAGATGCTGAAAGAAAGATCAAATTTACCAGTTTCTCTATAGCCTTAGGAAAAAAAAATAGCCATTTAACCATAGCCCTAGCCCTAGCCGTTTGGATCATTGGAATATCTTTAGGTGACATTGAGAAGGTTGGGGATGCAGGAGGCTGATCCATTGAGGAGAAATGGATGGATCAAGGGATGGCCTCTTTTTTTTTTTTCAGTACTGGGGATTGAACCCAGGGGCATTCTACCTCTGAGCTATACCCCCAGCCCTATTTTATTTTTTATTTTGAAACAGGGTCTCACTAAGTTGCGGAGGACCTCACTAAGTAGCTGAGGCTGGCAGTGAACCTGGATCCTCCTGTATCAGCCTCCCAAGTACTGGGATTACAAGCATGTGCCACCACTCCCGGCTAGGGATAGCCTTTTTAAAGGAAGTACTAATAAAAGCAGAGCAATGAGATAATGGGATAATCAGAGAAGCTTAGGACCTGATGGAAGGTTGGAGTCATTGTGGGTGGTATCAAAGTCCTGAGGGAGGACGTGAGCAGCATAAGTAGATGGTAACCTAGGCCACTCATCCATGTTAGGTGGTCATGGAAACGGGAACCCAGGGTGTTGCAGTGACCTTCCACATAGGCCCGAGTTTGTCTAGGATGCATTAATTTAGGACATAGAGGGGAAAAAGAAGATAAGAACACTGTGTCCAGGAAGAAGAAAAATTCTTTTTAGAAAATGTATTTTATTTTACTTAATTCTATTAATTACAGTGCTGGGGATTGAACCCAGGACCTTTAACACACTAGGCAAGCATTCTGTACATCCCCAGCCTTATTTTTTTTTTTTTTTTGCGGTACTGGGGATTGAACCCAGGGGCATTCTACCTCTGGGCTACACCCCCAGCCCTACTTTTTATTCTTTATTTTGAATCAGGGTCTCATGAAGTTGTGGAGGGCCTCACTAAGTAGCTGAGGCTGGCCGCGAACCCGGATCCTCCGGTCTCTGCCTCCCAAGTACTGGGATTACAAGTGTGCGCCACCATGCCTGGCTGTGGTGAAAACTTTAAATCCTGTCTTCTATCTTTTTGAAATGCAGAGTACATAATTATCATCTATAGTTACCCTACCATGCAATAGTACTCCAGAGTTTCTTAACCACTGGTCAAACCTTCCCCATCATTCCCCCACCTCCACTGTCCTGGCCTTTGGTAACCACTCTACTCTCAACTTCTATGAGATAAAAAATTGGGGGGAGGGTATATACCAAGGAGCATAATATTGGATCATACGGTAAAAGTATATTTAGTTTTGTGGGATTTGCCTTATAATTTTAATTATAGCGTTTATGGTTAATTTTTTCCTACTTTGTCAATCAGTTGGCCTAACACCATCAGAATATTCTCTTTACTGCCAGCTCGTGCCTAGCCAAACCCTACCAGGTCTCTAGTTCCAGCACTGGGTTTGGCAAGGAGGACACCCCACTCTGCACTTTCTGACTTAAGACAGTCCCAGACACTAATCGCAAGACAGGGTAGAGGTGAAAAGATAAAAAAAAAAAAAAAACATTACAAGAGATAACCAATATACTCCTGAGAGTTCATGGATGAGGAAAATGTTCCCTCAGCTCACTTCCATTAATCACTTTATGGCTCCAACAGAATCTCCACAGAATCATCCCGCCCCCCCCCTTCCGCTCTCTCTCTCGTTTTCATTTTGTCCTGGTTTCACTTCAGAGATCTTTTTCTTTGGAATGAAGGATGGAAATCTTGAGCTCCCCCTAGAGATAGGACTGTGCTAGTAAGGGTCTCCTGGAATGTGGTTCTTGACTCCTCCCAGTTCATCTTAGCATCAGTCTTTGCCAAGTGAGTTTCCAGTGCTTCTATGTGACCTGTCTAAAAGTTCTATGACATCAGACTGGAGCTTCCACACTGTATTTTAGCTACTCTAGTCTTTATAATAATAGGAAGGATCACTTGCCTTGCTGCATAAATAACATGGTCTATTTCATAGTCTTATCTTTCATTTCCCTAATACACTTTTCAATCAAACAATTCTACTTGACATCGCTTCAATTTGCATTTCTCCTTTTCTCTGTGTCCTTATTATTGCTCTTCATTTTCCATGGAATTCTTTTCCTATCCTCAGCCCTTATCTCTTTATTAAAGTCTTTTTCAAGTCAGGCATGGTGGCACATGCTGTAATCCTAGTACTTGAGAGGCTGAGACAGGATTGTGGGTTCAATGACAGCCTCAGCAAGGAGTGAGCCTCTCATCAACCTAGTGAGACGCTGTTTCAAAACAAAAAGTAAAATAGGGCTGGGGGTGTAGCTCAGAGGTAGAATGCCCCTGGGTTCCATCCTCAGTACCACAAAAATAAAACAAAATAAAAGTCTTTTTCATCTTTAGAAGTCCAATTCACAGGCCACCTTCCCCATATCCACCTCTGAAATCCCATAGACCTGTTTACAAGGCTCTTACCATATGCTGCCGTGTACTTTAGTTATCTCTGTATGTTATCTTATTGTACCCAACCAAGTGCCCAGCATAGCATCTAAGGTCTAATAGTTGATAGTCATTAAGTGTTGAACTAAGTTGTTAAAAGGGCTAGGGGTGTAGCACAGTAGTAGAGAACTTGCCTAGTGTATACAGGGCTCTGGGTTCAATCCCCAACACCACACATGCACTAAGTTGCTGAAGGATGATTTTTTTTGGGGGGTACTGGGGATTGAACCCAGGGGAATTCTACCTCCAAGCTACACATGCAGCCCTATTTTTTAATTTTTATTTTGAAACAGGGTCTCGTTATGTTGATGAGCGTCTCACTACTTGCTGAGGCTGTCCTTGAACCTGTGGTCCTCCTGTCTCAGCCACCCAAGTACTGGGATTACAAGCATGTGCCACCACACCCGGCCTGAAGGATGATTTTGGACACCCAATTTTCTAAGAACAGAGATAAACTCACTTTATTTTTTTTCTTTTTTTGCGGTGCCAGGGGCATTCTACCTCAGAGCTACACCCCTGGCCCTATTTTTTATACTTTATTTTGAAACCAGCTCTCACAAAGTTGCAGAGGGAGGGCCTCACTAAGTAGCTGAGGCTGACCGCGAACCCAGATCCTCTGGTCTCAGCCTCCCAAGTACTGGGATTACAAGCGTGCGCCAGTACGCCCGGCCATAAACTCACTTTAAAGAAGAAAAAAGGAAAGAGAGATAGAGATATAGAGATAGGAGGGAGTGTGTGTGTGTGGGAGAGAGAGAGAGAGAGAGAGAGAGAGAGAGAGAGAGAAAGAGAGAGAACAAGAAGATTAATGTCATGAGAATTGCAGTATGTTGTTGCAGAAAGAGCACAGAACTAAAAGTCAGAAAACTGGGCTCAAGTCTCACTCGGATGTTAATGAGTTAAATGACTACTAAACTGTTTTCTGATCCTTAGTTTCTTCTCTAAAGAACCAAAGCAGAGAGTTATAGGAACTTAAGTTTTACACCATACTGAAATTGTATGACCATTTCTCCACTTGGGCATACTGATAACTGCTTAAACAAGATAGTATTAAGACTGCACCTGTCACAGAGCCTGGCATCGTATATGGGCTAATAAATGTTAGTTCCTCTTTTCACATGCAACAGAAACATTCTCATTTTTTTAAAACTGGAGATTGAACCCAGAGGTATTCTACCTCCAAACTATACCCCCAGCCCTTTTTATTTTTTGTTTTGAAACAGGGTCTCGCTAAGTTGCTGAGTCTCACTAAGTGACTGAGGCTGGTCTCGAACCTGTGATCCTCCTGTTTCTGCCTCCAAAGTACTGGGATTACAGGCTGCGCCACCATGCCTGGCTCATTTTAAATTTTTAAAAAGGAAAAAGTATATCCGGGTGTGGTAGCGCACGCTTGTAATCCCAGTACTTGGGAGGCCGAGATAGGAGGATCCCAGGTTTGCAGCCAGCCTCAGCTACTTGTGAGACCCTCTGCAATTTAGTGAGACCCTGTTTCAAAATAAAGAATAAAATAGGGCTGGGGGTGTTGCTCGGAGGTAGAATGCCTCTGCGTTCAATCCCTAGTGCCACAAAAAGTGGGGGGGGGGAGTTGTGCCTTTATCTATTGAGGATGGAGTCATACAGGAATATTTGCCTGATAATATAGCTATAGAGAACAGTATAATTTGTTTGATTAAAGATATTGTAGATATTTTCCCTCTCTAGGTAAGCAATTTTTGGAAGGATTATTCAGTGGTTGATTAATTCTTGTGGTTGAAAATAAACCAAACATTTTCCCCTCCAGGTCTTGCCACCTGCTATTTCAAGTGGAAGCTTCCATTCTACTATGAAGTACTTTTTGCATCAGATGAATTGAAAAAGAGCTATTCTTAAACTCTCAGTCAGTCACATCATGGTCTGGGAAGATATGAAAATCACTTGTCAGAGACTGTTGTAGATGCTAAACAAGAAAAGAGAAAAGTAACAGTTGGAAACTAATAAAAAATGGGAAAGAATTTAAATAAGACATGTCAAGAAAATAAGTAGATCCTAGAAAATTAAACAATTGTTTCTGAGACCTACAACAATTGCAGAGCTTAAGAGTAATGTGTACAGAAACAACTCATTTATCAAGGATTTAAAAAAATAAGGAAATCTACTTGTGGGACTTTTTTTTTTTTTTTTTGCGGTACCAGGGATTGAATCCAGGGGCGTTCTACCTCCGCACTACACCCCCGGCCCTATTTTTTTATACTTTATTTTGAAACCGGGTCTCACGAAGTTGTGGAGGGCCTCACTAGGTAGAGGCGAGGGAGGGAGAGAGAGAGAGAGAGAGAGAAAGAGAGAGAGAGAGAGCTAGCTGAGGCTGGCCGCGAACCCGGATCCTCCGGTCTCCGCCTCCCAAAGTACTGGGATTACAAGCGTGCGCCACCACGCCAGGCTTGTGGGACTTTTAAAATTTACTAAAGTTTAGTTCTTTATATTTCTGAAAAGCTGATTTAATTTCATTATCTATAATGTTTTCTTGACTTCTTTAAGGGAATTACAAAATACCCACTGTCCTTGCAAATATGTAATGTTCTGTCACCCTTCTGTGCCTTTGTGGGTGCTATTTCTTCCTCCTGGAAATTCTCCCTCCTACCTCACTTTTCAAAACCTATTTTAAATCTCTATGAAGACATCCTGTACTCCATTCAGCAAAGTAAATTGTTCCACTGTGTCTAACAGTCTTGGCTTATAGCTCTGTTATTTTCATAATCACTGGGGCCTTGGCTGGGTGAACGCCAGGTGCCCCCAGTTGGGGATCAGTATGGTACGTGAGAAGAAACTCATGCAGTACACAACTATAAGAAATTAGGGGCCTTTATTGAGCATGTTATATTTTTGTCTGTTAAAAAACCCCTATACAATGTTTTCTTCTGATGCTGCTCTGAGTACATTCTAAGAGGCTCTTAATAGAAATAAAATTATGGTGGGAAAAATCAACAGGAGGAGGGTGTTGAAATAGTAAGGTGAAAATAAGAACATCCAGTCTCAGAAGTCTTTGAAGAAGCAAGGTTTGAGTTTATTCTTCTCCCACATCTTCACCTAGTTAACCTCCCATAGTTGTTCAGATTTTTGCTTCCTCAGGAAGGTGTTTCATGATCTTTCTAATAAAAAACAATTATAGCATCTTACACTTCTCATTCATAGGACTTACCATATTTGTAAATGAATCTGTAGATGTGATTCTTTGATGGATGTCTGTTTCCATCAGTAGGCTCATGAGAGTAGACACTAATGTCTGGTTTTTCTCACCATTATACCCTAGGATATAGCCTGACATCTAATGGGATTTCAGTATTTGTAGAGTAAATTAATATTGTTGCATGAAAGGCATTAGGGTAAAGGGAATTGAATCGTGGACTTAAAGGGACTTCTTAAAGTAACTTATCAGTATTGCTAGTGATCAATGGCAGAATCATACAGGTATGAGGACTTGGTATGAAGGCATGATGAAGCTTTTTCCTTCTGACACCAAACATATGGTCTTTTTTCCAAGACCATTTCTCCAACTGGAACACCAACTGGATATCCAACAATTCAATTCTGATACTATCTACCAGTCATTAGCATCAGATCTCACAAGTCAAAGGGCTCAGTCCCACAAGATTAACCCCACTCCAGATGCCCTGGATGTGTTCACTACCTGAAAGCTCCCTAAACCCTATTGTTTAGGGATTTTATGGCAGTTTCATTACATAGGCATGATTGATTAAATAATTGGCTGTTGGTAAATTAACTCAACCTCCAGCCCCTCTCCCTTTCTTGGAGGCTGGGAGTTAGGGATAAAATTCTAAGCTTCTAATTAGGGTTTGGTCTTTCTGGCTGTCAGTTCTCATCCTGAAGCTATCTAGGGGCCAAGAGTTGCTTCATTAGGACAAAAGATATTCCTATAAGCTTTATCACTCAGGAAATTCCAAGAGTTTAGGAGCTCTGTGCAGGAACCTGGACAAAGACCACATATCTTTCTATGATACCACAGAGTAGCAATGAATTTAAGGGTATAAACAATTAATAAGTAGTCTGTCATGATGATGCCAATAATGTTGTTAACCAAGGTTTCAAAGGTGATGAGCATTTATTAGGTTACACTTGAATCTGACTGTAATTTATTTCCCAATAATGTAAATAGATAACCTTCTCCTCCCCCATTCATCTAGCTCCAATACCATCTTACCCTGAGTCATTTATTCGGTAATTAGGTGTTACAGATATTCATGAGAATGTGTGGCTGAATTAAATTTTGGGGCAGGGGTTGGGGATTAAGCCCAGGGGCATTCTACCTCTGAGCTACACTCCCAACCCTCTTAATTTTTTATTTGAGAAAGGGTCTCACTAAGTTGCCAAGCATATTGCTACATTGCTGAGGCTGTCCTAGAACCTGTCCTGTCTCAGCCTCCCAAGTACTGGGATTACAGGTGTGTACCACCATGCCCGGCTTGAATTACATATTCTGATGCTGCATTCTTGATAGCTTTTCTGAGAAGGCAGAAAGAAGTAGATACCTTTTAACAAACATGGCCCTTTCACAGGAATTAGGAGTTTAGATCTGAACTTTCTTTGTTTCTGCTATCCAGCAAGATGTGACATATCAAAATGTACTTGTAATTTTAACAAATTACAAATAAGTTGATAATTTAAAATAAATCAGACCCTGCCAGCCTATATACTGCTATGCAAAGTTGTTACTGACAAGGTAACAAAAGCAAGTAAACTGGGCCTTGTGGTGCATGCCTGTAATCCCAGCAACTGAGGAGGCTGAGGTGGGAGGATAGAAAGGGTTTTTTTTTCTTTTGGTTTTTTGTTTTGTTTGTAGTATTGGGGATTGAACCCAGGGGCATTCTACCTCTGAGCTACATTCCCAGCCCTATTTTTTATTCTTTATTTTGAAACAGGGTCTCACTAAGTTGTGGAGAGCCTCACTAAATAGCTGAGGCTGGCAATGAACCTGTGATCCTCCTGTCTCAGCCTCCCAAGAACTGGGATAACAAGCGTGTGCCACCACGCCTGGCTGAGGATGGCAAGTCTGAAGCCAGCCTGAGCAACTTAATGGTGTCTCAAAATAAAAAATGGGGGGAGGCTGGGGATATAGCTCAGTGGTTCAATATTCTGAATATTGAAGTAGATACCTTTTAACAAACATGGCCCTTTCACAGGAACCCTGGGTTCAATATTCAGTAAAAGGAAGGAAGGAGAAGGGAAAGGAATGGAAGAAGGAAGGGAAATAAGCTCCCTCTTTGTATCATGTGAATATAGCTAGAAAGGGGCCAGAAAGAATTACCTCACCGTGAACTGAATTGACCTTCATCCAGGGCCTCCCAGCCTTCAGAACTATCAAACTTCAACAAATGGATACCAAAGACCCCCCAAACACACAGCAGCCTCTCAGCCCCCACATTTGCCCCTCCATCTGCCTCAGGCTCCTGGGACTGCCTCACAGGGGACTCTGTTCAGGAAAAGTGTGTGGAGATGCTATCAGCAGCCCTGACAGCAGTGGATGAGGATTACAAGGACCATGGAGTCAACTGTGACAAGATGGTGTCTGAAATCAAATCCATCAGGAGCTCAAGAACATGGACTGAAGTACTGGAACCATCTGTGCAGCCAAATCTGCAGCCTCAAGGGCCCCAGGACCCCTGGCCTGTGGTGGAATATGCTCAGTAAGCCATTCCTGCCAGGCACTCTTTGGTGAGACAACAACAGAGGAAACAGCTAGTGATAAGCTGAAGGAGTTGAGGAATAACCCAAGAGGCCATCTGTGAGCACCAGATGACCAAGCCTGGCAGCAACACCACTGACCTCTTCCAGTGCAACAAATGCAAGAAGCTCTGCAGCTCTAGCCAGGTAATGAGCCCACCACTACCTTTGTCTTATGCAGTAAAAGTAGCCATTGCTGGAAGCTTTGCTGATAGATCCAGGACTTGACTGGTGGCTCGAGGGACAGAGATGTGGCTTCTCCCTCGTGAGGGGTGACAGTTCTGCATGAGATGCGGGGTCGGCAGAAGTGGACAGATGTGCGCCTGGTGTAGGGCGTGTGGGTAACTCATTACAGGGCTTTTCTCCTTGGTGGAACCCTATCCTTGGGGTTGCTTCTAGACTCAGACCTAGGCACTCGGCCAGCTCTGCAGGGGGATTCTAAACGGATTTGGCTACACAGATGGTTCCAGTACCTCATGTCCATGTTCTTGAGCTCCTGATAGATTTGATTTCAGATACCATCTTGTCACAGTTGACTCCATGGTCCTTGTAATCTTCATCCACTCTGCCAGGACTACAGTGAACAAGGTGAGGAAGAATGAAGAAGCACTAATCCATTCAAACTGGAGAAAAATAAAAATGAAAGTGAAAAATATTGAAAAAGCAAATCATATACAGTCTATAGATTGAGACATTCCAGTTGCTCATTCCCCCAGTGAGTATTTATTGAATGTCTCCCATATGCTTAACATATGTAGGGGGAGTATAAGATATGAAGTGAGTCCGACATATAACCTGTTTTCACAAAACTTCCAATCTTAGAGAGAGAACAAATCCATAATTAATGCTAAGATAAAAGAGAATTCTACTAGCCAGGCAAACGCCTGTAATCCCAGTACTTGGGAGGCGGAGACAGGAGTATCACAGGTTTGAGGACAGCCTCAACAATTTAGCGAGACCCTGTTTCAAAATAGAAAATCAAATTGGGCTGGGGGATGTTAGCTCAGAGGTAGAATGCTCCTGGGTTCAATCTCCAGTTCCATGCACAAAAAAATAAAAATAAAAAAAGAAGGGTTCTACTGAAGTATGGAAAAAAGGCAATTAAATCAGATTGGTGTGGTTAGGAGAGATTTCCTGGCAAACCAAGTTTTGAAGGATGAGATTAAAGCCGGGCATGGTGGCACATGCCTGTAATCCCAGTACTTGGGAGGCTGTCGGGAGGATCACAGGTTCGAAAACAGCCACAGCAAGTAGAGATTCTCAACAACATAGTGAGACCCTGTTTCCAAACAAAAAATAAATAAATAAAAACAGGGCTGGGGGTATAGCTTAGAGATAGAATGCCTCTGGGTTGCATCCCCAGTACAACAACAAAAAATGAGATTAGGACAAAGTTTTGTTTTTTGTTTTTGTGGTACTTGGGATCTAGCCCAGACCCTTGTATATGTTAGGCAAGTACTCTACCACTGAGCTACATCCCCAGGAGAGGATTTTTAAAAAGAAAAAGGAAGCCAGGCACATGTTTGTAATCCCAGTACTGGAAGGCTGAGACAGGAGGATCATAGGTTCAAGGACAGCCTCAGCAAGTAGTTCGACTCTCAGCAACCTACTCGGAGGTAGAATGCCCCTGGGTTCAATCCCTAGTACCACAAATAAAATAATAAATAAATAAATAAATAAATAAAAAGAAAAAGGAGACATATGAGAGAGACCACAACATTTTTTAGATTTATTTAGGGAAGTAGGAAATACACATTCAAGGGAGAATGTGGGCCATCTCAAGAGGGAGAGAGCAACCCTTTGGGAGTGCAGGACTCTTTCTTTATAGGGGACTTTAATGAGGGTGGGCAGGATGTGAGGATGACCTGAGATAGTCACAAGGCGATTCAGGGTGTTCCTGGTCCTGACCTGCACTGTCAAGGATAACCAACAATGTTGAGGAGATGGCTCTCTTGAGTAGTGCCCCAAGGAGATTCCTCTTTTGTGTGACCTGTTGTCTCATAAACAGACACCACCCTAAGGATGGTGATCAGTGCTCAGGGTCTCTTGTAAAAATCCTCAGTGACTTTTGGGTCTAACAGGCCTTGTCACAGGCTTCCATATTAAAGTTGCATTTTCCTTCTTCTCCCTTATGTCTCCTTTTAAACTATTTATTTCTTCTATCCTAAATCATTTCCACCCCCCTGAGACTTCAATCCCTTAATCTTAAGGGTTGCTGAGGGGAGAAAGTCCATATTCTAGAGTTGCTTCAAGCTGGCAAGGGGTTGTTGTCTCTGCCTGGCGAGGGATTGAAAGTCTCATCCTAACTGTCCTAAAGAAGACAGAGAGAAACTGGCCTCAGTTACTGAGTTGGGTTCTTTACAGTCAGGTCAGAAGCTAAGGCAAAGTCCAGGAACATGAGGCTCAGTAGGTGGCTTTTTCCTAGGTTCCTGAAGTTTTTGCTGTGCCCATTGTACCAAGCTTGCCATCAGAGTTGCTGAGTTGACGTTCACAATCCTGGTTATTTGGTCAACAAAGCCATTCATCTGCTTTTCGATGGTATTGCAATGTAGTGGGCATCAGAGTTGTAGTATACTCCCTTCAACCCATCATCCCTGAAGGGTGACTTTGGAGGGTGAGGGCCAAAATATTGGCTGTTCTTTCTTTAGCTCTTTTATTTCTTGATTGTTCTCCAAGTCTCAGTCATTGAACACCTAGAAGGTCAATTTCACCAGTCCTTTTCAATGAATAGGGGTCAATATTATAGCCTGTTTTCTAGGCAATGGCTTTCAAAACATTGTTTATTCTGTTAGAAGTTGTACATCAAAGTCAATGCCTCTGAAACCCCATGTTGGGCGCCAGAGATGTGGAGCAGTGATGGGTCAATTCCTCAACTCAGGAAATCAGGATCTGCAAGGTCCTTGGCTTTCGTGGCAGAAAAGAATTTCAACACACGTCAGTCAGAGACATAGACAGAGGTTTCTTTAGGAAAGTAGGAAATACACATTCAAGGGAGAATGTGGGCCATCCCAAGAGGGAGAGAGCGACCAAGAGATCACAACCTAATCAGTAAACTACATGTAATTTACTACAGTTTTACTTAAAGACTTTCAGCTTATGAACTTCAGAAACATACAACTGCTTCAGAGAAAAAGTGCATCAACTCTTTCAGACACACCAGAAGGAGTTCATGGTCCAGTGAGGCCATTTTAGTCCAAGCCCCTTGTGTTATTTCTTAATCTGGAGTAGGATGGCAAATTCAAATGCCTACCATAAATGAAGCTGGCAAGGAAGTGAACTGAAATGTGATGTGAAAAGCGAAGTGGGTGTCCCAGCTACATCAGTGCCAGCTGATGCTACCTTGTCAGAATGTAGGTAAGGGCATCAGGGTGGGATCTCCATGATGGGACTGGTGGCTTTATAAGAGGAGGAAGACAGACCAGAACTGACACACACTTGCTCTGTCTCACCATGTCCTCCACCGTGTTATGATGCAGCAAGAAAGCCCCTACCAAATGCTGACTGAATGCCAGTGCCAAGCTCTGGAACTTCCCAGCCTCCTGAACCATGGACCAAATAAACCTCTATTTTTAATAAATTACCCACTCCCAGGTATTTTGTTATAACAATGGAAAATGAACTGAGACATCCTCCTTTAACATTCATAGGCAAAGAGACATTGACTCTGCATAGGGATATGTATGTTCAGGACTTTCATAATAAAGGCACCTGAAACTAAGTAGTATCTTTTTTTCTACTATAATTGTTAGAGGGAGAACTATGGAGCTTCTTAAAGCCTTAGTGTTATAGATACTAGACTCCTTATAAAGATATTAGAAAAACAATAATTATGGGTCTGCAAAGCCTTATAAATGTTTTGTCTATATTCCATATTGTGACAATAATACCCGTTTTATTGTAATTTTATCTGAAAGAATAGACTTTGGTCATCAAGTTTCAACACAATTCTTATTAAAAGAGTACATTTTCTTGCTGATGTGAACAGGGATTTTTTTTAAGTGATGTGTGTATTATAAAACTGAGTTATACAAGTGTGTTGCAATTATGTAGGTTCCAAATGCAGGTTTGAACAAGATGATTTCAAGGTCTTTCTACTTATGTGGATTAGTAAGCCCGAGGCAGAGGCTGTGCCCAGAAGCTCCAACCTATGAAAGTGGTTTCAGTTTGTCTAATTCTGTTCTCACTATAGATAAGTCTCTCAGTCCTTGTGATAACAAACTCCAGGACATGCATCTTTTAAATCCTTTAAAGAAGTCAATATTTTATGGATGGTAAGAAGAAAGATAATACTGATTTAATTCATTGGGGAAACACTTGTTGAGTTTGAAAGCACTGTGGATTCAAGAAAGAGATTCTGCCCACAGATAGGTTAGCCTGGGGTGGGGTTGCCCACAGCTAATTAGCTGGGTTAAACATGACATTTATGTTCAGAACTTGAAGTACAGGTATTTTGTGCTGTTGATCCATGGACTTGGGAACATAAACCAGTAAGCATGGTATGTGGCAAAGTTGACATTCTGGCACGAACACTGAAACACTTGGCTGGTATTTTTCACTATTGCCTGGAACCATTGCTCTTCTTCTCCCAGAGGAGGGATCTCACCCTGCAATTCTGGAAACCCTTTTAGGATCTGGTCCCTAAGGGATTACAAATCTTTTAGTCATTAAATGGTAACCTAGCCCCATTGAGAATATTAACTGGCACAACTCTACCAGAGTGAAATGTAACTTTGAACATGTAGTGATTTGGCTTCCCTTCTTCTTCCCCCCTCCAAAGGAAATACTCAGAGACAATGTAAACATGCACATGCAAGTTTATGAATACAAATGGAAAGATCAAAAACCAATCAAAACAATAAGGGTGGAGTTAAATAAGTTATGACCATCACTATGATATACTATGCAGTCATTAAATGATGTTATAGGAAAATATTCACCATGTGCTATTGTAACATGCTATCAATTATATTTTCCAAATAGACATGTATTCATGTCTGTACATGCACAGAAAAAAAGAGTAATAGAAGATTTGAACATTAATAATGGTGGTCTCCAGGCAGAAGAATTACAGGAGAGTTTTCTTCTTTGTGCTTTTCTTGTTTCCAAATTATCCAAAATATATGTTACTTTCATCATTTGAAAAAAGAAGAAGAACCAAAAAGTGGCCCAGCTCTTTCTATTTTGTATCTCTCTTTGACAAAGAAGTTTTACCAAATTCCCCAAGGACTGGAACACAAGGCTATTTTAGTGATATCAACTGTGCCAACTCAAAACATTACTCAAATAACTTGTATCTGTAGGCAAAGAAAAGAGTTACTTCCTATTTTGTTGGGGGCACACTCACCAGGAGCTACAGGGAGTCTTTAAAGACCTTTTTTTTATTCTTTAAGGGTTTTTAAATTTTGGTATCTCTAGGGCCTCACAAGCAAACTTTCCAAGTATATATATCGGGCAGCCATGAGCAAACAAGATTATTGATGGTCTTGAGTAATATCCCAGAGTTTCAGAGAAAGACAGGAAAAATAGGTCCTATCTGGAGACAGGACAGCATGACTGTTAAGAACACAGACTCTATAGCCAAACAGACCTTAGAATCTTAACTCTGAAATAACATAATTGTGTGATCTTGAATATATTACTTAATCTCTGTGTATCTCAATTTCCCATCTGTCAGTTAGAGCATAACAGTATTACATATAATGTCTCGATGATGATTAAAATTGATAATGCATGTTAAATACTCAGCACACTGTCTCACACATATTAACAATACATGAAAGCTATTATAATACTATGATAAGTAATTTTTATAAAAGAGTATCTTGGGAAATCAAGAGAAGGCCCAATAGTCCTGGTTGAGAAGATAATGAAAAGCTTTGTGGAAGGAGAAAATTTAGATATTCCAAGATGAGGGATAAAAGGATTTCAGGTGAGAAAATATCAGAGCATAGAGATGGGGAAGTTATAAAACATGTATGTTGTACAGCTTTCATGGAGCATCACATATGTGAAGTCTGTGGGAGACAAGAGTGCCAGTTAAAGAAATTTCACTTAGCTTAAGGGTAAGTTAAGTGACATTTCAGCTATTTGTCATAATTTTCATTCCCAAACAATTTTTGCAACATCACACAGGACTCTCTCTTTGCAAATGAACTGAGCATGAATAGAAATACCTCATCTACCTGCTTCATGACTCCTATATTCACTAGTTAAAACCAAGTTTTAGCCATTGGTAAGTCAAAGAACCTCCTAGCCAAAGTGTAAAATGGTTTCCTGGGGCAGGGGAAGAAACTGAAAACAACAGTATGGAAAGCATGAGCCCTCTTTTTTTATAGTGGTGTAGACAAGTTTAAGGCATGGGAAGGTTGTGCTTGATCCTGGTGAGCAGGATCATCTCTGGGATAAATATTTAAGTGACATTAAAAATACACAGAAAAGAACAAAAGTTCAGGACTTAGACTCCCTGATTTCAGTATTTACTATGAAGCTACAGTAATCAAGACAATGTCATATTGGTGAAAGATCAATGAAATATAATACAAAGCCCAGAACCAAAACCATATACATGTGGCCAGTGGGTTTTTGACAAAGTTTCCAAGGCATTCAATGGGAAAGAAAAGTCTTTCATATAGTGTTGGAAACACTAGATATACGTATGAAAAAATTTGGGATAATGGAAATATTCTATATCTCACTTGTGGTGGTGATTACTCTGGTGGTGGTGTCAAAACTCACTGGTGTTAAACCTCTGAATTGTACACTTTAAATAAATGCACTTTGTTGCATATAAATTATACTTCAATAAAGTGTGAGAGATGCTATGTATGCCAGGTGCAATGTTAAGGAGTTTATGAACACATGAATAATAAAATATGTTTTCTGTCCTGTAGGCTTCATAATTGAAATGCTATGTGCATATGATGGGATGCAGGAAATGCTACTCTAAAATATGGCACCTTGGCCTTTTTTTTGTGTGTGTGGTACCGGGGATTGAACCCAGGGGCGTTCTACCTCGGAGCTACACCCCCAGCCCTATTTTTTATCCTTTATTTTGAAACTAGGTCTCATGAAGTTTCAGAGGGCCTCACTAATTAGCTGAGGCTGGCCGCGAACCCAGATCCTCCGGTCTCAGCCTCCCAAGTACTGGGACTACAAGCATTGCCACCATGCCCGGCAACTTGGCCTTTTTAATATTTTAAGCTGAAGGAAATTGGAAAAAAACCCACAGAAGCAAGAAGATCACTCTCTGATCTTCTCCTGCCTTTCTCCTTTGAAGCAGGTCATAAAAGAATTCTCTGACCTTCCTCACCTGAAAGCAGATCATCAGATTCTCATTCTGGAGGGGTCCTGCCCTATACCTGGAGGCCAAAAAGACTGAATGATCAGGCCTTGCTAATGTTTTCTGTTTATCACCATTAGAGCTTTCCCTTTGTTCTCCAATCATACTTCTGCAGGACAGTCCATAAAAGTATGCAGATTTCCCTAGGGCTTTGGGTACTCATTAATTTCTGATGGCTCCCATGTCACATAAAATTCATACTAATTATATTTGTATGCTTTTCTTTTGTTATCCGCCTTTTGTTATCAAAGTCTCAGACATGAACCTTGCTAGGGGTGAAGAAAAAATACTACTTTTTCTCTCCTACATCGTTTTAAGTAAAGATAGAAGTTTGTTTTCTTTATGCTGCCCCTCCCAATTCACATCCAACAAAAATTTATTTAACTCTTATTTTATGCCAGGTATTTGGCTGAGTTTAGGAGTGCACGAGTAGACAACCTTCATAGGATGTCCGACCTCATAGGGCCTAGAGCTTAATGGGGGAGACAGCAATGCCAGCAGCAATGTAGGATGATGACTCTGTGGATATCCATGAAGTGCACTGCATAGTTGGGGGAGGCTACCTGGAGCAAGAGACAGTTAACCTTCTGTCTTAAAAGCATGAGTTTTAGCCCAAACAAAGCTAAACGCCATCTCGGAAAAGTTCCCTTTCAGTATGGATGATGGCATCCATTGTGTTCATGTTTATTGTCTTGGATTAATGCTTCCCCAACTAATACCTCTTAGTTTTTAAAATAAAATTTTTTTCAAGATAGGTTATTTTATACATGTTTTCACTTTAATACCCCACACTGCATATATGTGTTTAAACCCTGGTAGTTTAGTGACTAAACTTTCTGTTTTTTCTACATTTTAGATTTTAGTAACATTCAGAGTTTACATTTTTTATCATCATCATCATCATCATCATCATCATCGTCATCATCATCATCATTTTGGTACTGGGGATTGAAGCCAAGGGCATTCTACCTCAGAGCTAGCATTTTACCGAGCACATTTTCCTCTCCGCTTCTGAACTGATGTGCATGTAGAAGAGCATAATCCATGTTTCTGATTCTCTTACACTTGACTCATCAAAATCTCTGTTCAGTTATTTGACACTCTGCATCTTCTGCATGCTTGAACTAGCTCCGTCAAATCTCTGGTCTAAGAATCAGAAGTCATCTTTTGTTCCCTCAAAGAAAAGAAATAATGAAATGAATAAGAACCTATGTTGGAGTAAATTCAAAATGTGTAAGTTCTAATTTAGCTCCCTGCCTCTCTTTTTAAAGCATATACATTTTTGCTTATCACATCTTTACTTGGAAAAATTTGTTGTTTTGTCCTTATTGAATGTTCTCTCCTAGGTATATTTTTAAATATTCAAGTATCTCTGAACCAAAAGCAGCAAGTAATTTTTGCATATAATATATTAAGTATATTTCTTTTCGTATTTTGGTTGTATGTACTGATGGTGGGTTGGTGACAAGGTCAGTGAATCCCAATGCAACCTGTTATGGAGGTTGAATTTTTTTTTGTAGTTTTTTTTCAGAACTGAAATACCATATGTTTTATTTTGTCTCACAATGAAACACAACACAATAAGAATGAGCACTTTCTTTTCTGCTTATAGTTTTTTTTCTTTAATTGCCTCATGTTGTTTTGCAAGGTCTGTGTAAATTTTTTTTTGGTGTGTGTGTGTGGTACTGAAGATTAAACTTAGGGGGGGTTCTACCTCAGAGCTACACCCCCAACCATATTTTATTTGTGTATTTTGAAACAGGGTTTAAGTTGCTGAGGCTGTGATCCTCCTGTCTCAGCCTCCGAAGTACTGGTATTATAGGTGTACGCCATCACGCCTGGCTGTCTGTGTAATTTAATCTATGTAATTACCCTTTCAACACAAAAACTTCCTGATGCTGACTTATTTTAACACAAACGGCATTATCTGATCCAACAGCTTAATCTCCTTACATATCATATAAGAACAAACCAATATGAACACAGAAAAAAGGAAAACCAAATCTTTACAAAGAAATTGGAAATATAGTTTTATATTTCTAAGAGGATAGCCCCCACAGTTCTAAGTTATATATCAGATATCAGAACTGTTTGGGCACTGACTTTAAGTGATACATAATAGTGAATTTCTTATGGTTGATTAACAAATTTCAGACAATGTAAAGATTACAAATATTTAAGCAATAACAAAACTCCTGTTTACCTAGCTTTAATTCCTAACATTTTATTTGTGAATCAGGCATTTATCTGTAATATTCTAGATTTTAAGATAATGACAGTTAATCTGGTAGTAGTCATAGTTTCCAGGGAATTAAGTGCACAATTTGTACCATGGATGAGGCAAGACTTTACCTTCAAACAGCAATGTACTTAATATTTAAACTCAAAATTAGGTCAGGCATGGTGGCACATGCCTGTAATCCCAATACTTAGGAGGCTGAGACAGGAGGATTGCAGGTTTGAGGGCATCCTCAGCAATTTAGCAAGGCTCTCAGCAATTTAGTAAGACTGTTTCCAAATTTAAAAATAACCTAAAGAGAGAGCCTACAGAATGGGAGAAGATCTTTGCCAGCTATTCCTCTGATAGACGATTAATATCTAGAATATACAAAGTGCTTAAAAAGACTTAACACTAAAAAAAAAACCCAATCAAGAAATGGGCAATTGAACTAAATAGACATTTCACAAGAGATATAAATGGTTAATAAGTACATAAAAATGTTCAACATCATTAGCAATCAGGGAGATGCAAATCAAAACTACACTGAAGCCGGGTGTGGTGGCGCACGGTTGTAATCCCAGTACTTGGGAGGCTGAGACAGGAGGATCACAGGTTCACAGCCAGCCTCAGCTACTTAGGCCCTCTGCAATCTAGTGAGAACGTGTTTCAAAATAAAGAATAAAAATAGGGCTGGGGGTGTAGCTCAGAGTTAGAATGTCCCTGGGTTCAATCCCCAGCAACAAAAACAAAAAACAACAACAAAAAAATTA
This sequence comes from Glis glis, assembly GCA_004027185.1. Lineage (NCBI taxonomy): Eukaryota > Metazoa > Chordata > Mammalia > Rodentia > Gliridae > Glis > Glis glis. The sequence continues at coordinate 44,130 of PVJS01005675.1, read as the reverse complement.
CACTGAGATTCCATCTAACCTCAATCAGAATGGCAATCATCAAGAAGTCAAACAACAATAAATGTTGGCAAGGATATGGGGAAATAGGAACTCTTATACACCATTGATGGGATTACAAATTAGTACAGCCACTATGGAGATCAGTGTGGAGATTCCTCAGAAAACTGGGAATGGATCCATCATATGATTGAGCTATACCACTTCTGGGTATCTTTCCAAAGGGACTGAAATCAGACTATTATAGTAATATATGCATATCCATGTTTATAGCAGTACAATTCACAATAGCCAAATTATGGAACTAACCTAGATGTTCATCAATAGTTGAATGGATTACAAAATTATGGATATCTACACGTTGGAATTCTGCTCAGCAATAAAGAAGAACAAAAATTTTTTAATGTGCTTTTATTGGTGCATTGGAGTCTTACATCGCCATGAATATCTATTTGATATCAATATACATGTACACAGCTCTTAGTGTCCCCCGGCCTCCCCCTACCCGTATGAAGTACCGAGAATGATGTCGGTATTTTTCACATGTACATATTGTTTATGATGGTAATTCCACAGATTTGCTCCTTTCTTGTCCTTCCCCTTCCCTTGTACCACTTCCCTTGCCCCACTGAGGGTTCTCCATTATCAACCGGAGTCCCTTGTGTGTCCCCACTACTTCCTAGGTTGCACATATTAATGAAAACATATGTCCCTTCTTTTTTTGTGATTGATCTCGCTTAACATAATGTTCTCCAGATCCTTCCATTTTCTTGCAAATGATGTTATTTTGCTCAAGAAGAACAAAATTATGTCATTGCAGGAAAATGGATGGACCTGGAGAACATTATGTTAAGTGAGATTGCCAGTCACAGAAAGTGAAGGGTCATATGTTTTCTCTCATATGCAGAAGCTAGGGAGTAATCAGGATACCAGAAGGACTTCAGATAATGGAGGAGAAACTGCAGTGGAGTGATGGAGGTAGTCTAGGTGAAGGGGTTGGGAGAGGGAGAATCAATGAAGGAATCACTTCCATCAACATTATGTACATATGTGAGAATACCAGTGTCAATCTCAATATCCTGTATGGGGAAGGGGAGATGGGGAGGGATCGGGGGAAAGCCCACCAAGTGCTGTGTGCATGTATGTCACCATCACTATGAACTCCATTATGATGTGAGACTATAATGCACTAATAAAAGTATAAAAAATAAAATAGTGCTAGGGGTATAGCTCAGAGGTAGAATCCTCCGGGTTCAATCCCCAGTACCACACACACACCAAATAAATAAAAATAAAAATTAGGTATAATCCCAGTATTTGGAAGGCTGAGACAGAAGGATCACAGGTTCAAGGTCAGCCTAAGCAACCTAGCGAAGCTCTCAGCATCTTAGTGAGACCCTGTTTCAAAATAAAAAATAAATAAAATGGGACCGGGGATGTAGCCCACAAGTAGGACGCCCCTGGGTTCAATCCCTAGTAAAACACACACACACACACACACACACACACACACACAAATCAAAATTAGCACAAAGATCTTCTTTTCAGAGAATAAATGAGAATTGGGCTATTTATAATAAATTAATTTATCTGATTACTTTTTTAATTAAAATAATTTTTTCTTAATTCAGAAATAATACATGCTCAACAATACAAAAAAGCAGGAAGGAAGGAAAGAAAAGAAGAGGCAGGACAAGATCTAAGTCCATCTGCCTAGAAAAGAACTTGTTGACAACTCAGTGGGAAGCCACATGGTGCAGGGATAAAGAACCCAGCTCCCAGAGTTAGGCTGTGTGAACTCAAACTGTATATCCCACATACCACCTTGGAGACTCTAAGTTAGTAATCTGACTTCTTTGTCTCAGCTTCCTCATCTGTAAATAAAAATGCAACGATGTTGTAAAGATTAAATGAAATAAATTTTTCAATGTGCCTGGCATATAACAAGGCTTCAATAAATGCTACCTCTTAGTGCAACTTTCTGGATCCTTTTTGTCTTGGCATTTTAAAACGGGGACATTGCCAGTTTTGATTTACATTTAAAAAGAGCACTGTGAATCTCAAAGGATAGTTATTTACAATAGAAATATATTTTCCTGCATTCTTTTTTCTTTATTGTATAGGGGGAAATTGTGGATAAATTCTTATCATTTTTAAAATCAAGACTGGTAATTTTAAAACAGGAGCAAACCTTTGTTTCAAAAATCAAAATTTATTTTTCAACAAATATTCCTGCAATAATGAATGTTTTAAGCTCTTCTACATATATTGTTTCATTTAATGCCTACACAAACATCTTTTGAAAGAACAAGACATTGGAATTATCGTCATTGTTGAGCTAATTCTTCCCTTAAATTAGTGAGAGATGCTTTAAGACTATTTGAATTTTAGAAGTAAAATTATATTGTGTCTATCTTCTCAACACTGAAAGTTAAAAATTCCACCTACTTCTCCCATTGTCTCTATCTTAGAGTTACCACCATCCAGGAAGTCAGCCAAACTATAAACCTGAGTCATCCTTTATCCTTCTCCCTTCACCCACCCATCTCGTTCCATGAACTGCGAGTGCTGTTGATTGTATTTCTTTTTCTTTTTCTTTTTGCAGTACTGGGGATTGAACCCAGGGGCATTCTACCTCCGAGCTACACCCCCAGCCCTATTTTTTTAATACTTTATTTTGAAACAGGGTCTCACTCAGCTGTGGAGGGCCTCACTAAGTAGCTGAGGCTGGCCGCCAACCCGGATCCTCTGGTCTCAGCCTCCCAAGTACTGGGATTACAAGTGTGAGCCACCACCCCGACTCGGTATTTCTTAAGTATCTCTGGAAATAACTTCTTGCTTTCCATCTTTATTGCACTGCCTTAGTTTGGGTCTGCAGTGCTGAAATCCCCTTAGCGCTCATCTCCCTGACTCAAGCAAGTCTTACCCGCTGTCTTCTGCCAAGGAGAGAACTCTTCTTTGGCTACCCATCACTTTATAAATCAAAAGCTTAAGGCAAAATTTTCATGACTGACACTTCCCAAACTAAAAAGAGACCTATTATGAACCATATGCCAAAGTATTAGGATTGTGTTGTGGAATGTACCTCCCCTGTGACTAGAATATGAGTATTTTCTTTTTAGGACTCTTCTTTTCTATTATCAAGGAAACCAGAAAACTGAATTAGCAATCACGAGATCTGTACTTGGTAAGAAAAGGCACTGCATAATCACGAGGGAAATTTCACTCAAGCTATATTTGATCCTGCTAAATTTTTCTTTATCCACAATAGAATGTACTTTCCTAGTGCTTGGAATTCAGCATTTGTATCCACTGAATTGCCTCTCTCTTTAGAACTCGATAAAAATGGACAAAAATTTACTTTCCAAGCTAATTTCACCTCTTCATGAAGCTTCCTCATATTGCCACCTAGTTAAAATTAGTGACTTTCCTACCCATACTGCCATAGAACTATATTCTGTGTTAAATATTTCTAATATAGTACTCAGTAGTATTTTTAGCATCAAACTTTAGGAAGGTTGCTTTCTTCCAGAGAGTTGGTGTTTAAAAGGATCAGCACCTGGGTCAATCAGATCTGGGTTTGAATTCTGATTCTCCAACTTACTGAGTGGTTTTTGTCTAATTTCTTAAGTTCTCTGAGCTACGGTTCCCTCATCCATAAATTGTGGATTAGGTAGTACCAGTTTCATACATAGAGTTATTCAGAGGATTAAATGACATGTTGCACAGACAGCACTGTGCGCAGTACCAGACACATGGAAAACATTCACTGAAGTCTTACTGATAATTTTTGCAGTTAGCTTGGCAGTAAAAAATCCTGCCTAGGATGGGATAAGATCCATTCGACAGCCTTGCTTTTATTTTTAGTGGTTTATCTATTTTGGAAAGCAAACGCACTTTCTCTTTTTAATTTTTTTGTCCATTATTTAGTGAACAGACTTACTAAGACAGATAGAAATACTTACTTGGTTTACCTTTGTCTTATCTTCCCAGACTATAAGTTACTAAAAAAGAGCCATGATTTAGTTATTTTTGAATCCCAGCAACCTAGAAAGGGCCTGGAACACAGCAGGACCTTTAAAAAACATTTGTTGATGGCGCACGCTTGTAATCCCAGTACTTGGGAGGCTGAGACAGGAGAATCGCAGGTTCGTGGCCAGCCTCAGTTACTTAGTGAGGTCCTCCACAACTTAGTGAAATCGTGTTTCAAAATAAAGAATAAAAAATAGGGCTGGGGATGTAGTTCAGAGGTAGAATGCCCCTGGGTTTAATCCCAAGTACCATACCAAAAAAAATTGGTTGAGTGAATAAACTCTTAGGTACTATTTATGAGACATTTCTGATTTTATCATCTAGATCAGAGGTTCTCAAAGTATGTTCCTTAGATCAGCAGGACCTGCATCACCTGTGACTTTGGTAGAAACACACACAGAGGAGCTGCACCCCAACCTAGGATATCAGACTCTCTGGAGATGGGTCCAGGCCACTGTGATTTAACAAGCTATCCAAATGATTCTTATCCCTCTTACAATTTGAGAGTCATTCAAAGACTATCTAGGTAGTATTTTTCTTTGAATATTAATGCCATTTTATAAATCTCAAAAAGACTATGCTGAGCAAAAGAAAGAGCCAGACATAATGGAGCACATACTGAATTATTCCATTTATAAGAATTTCTAGAATAGGCAAAACTCATATAAGTCAAAACTAATATACAAATATAGGCAAAATAGAAGAGAGGTTCCCTGTGGAGGAGGAGAGAAGTTTGACTGGAAAGAGGTATGAGGAAACTTTCTGAAGTGTTCGAAATTCTGTTCATATCTTAATGAGGTATAGATTACATGGGTGTGCATGCCTATGTCAAAGCTCTTTGAATTGTATAATTAAGACCTGTGCATTCCTGTAAATTTCACTGTGAATAAATAAAAGACCAACAAAAAATTAAAATAAGATTAAGTAATACCATTCATTTTTCTTTCTTACAATGCCAGTGATTGAACCCAGGGCTCCAGACATGCTAGGCAAGCATTCTAAACATGGAACTACATCCCCAGCCCCAAATAGTAACATTCTAGTGCCTTCTATATGTGTCTTATCGACAGGAGATCTATTTTAACACAGCAATCTCAAGATGGTCTACAAGGTCCTGCATTCTGTAAATTCTTACCTCCTTTTCTAGCATTATCTGTTACCATATTCTGGTTACTTTTCCCATCCTTTGCAAGCACTGACTGATCAGGTTATCAGCAGCATGTGTCTGCTCCCTTCCTGCCCCCAGGGTCTTTGCACACGGTGTTACCACTTCTTAGAATGTTTTCCTTCTCCTCTTTCACCTAGTTAACAACCCATTCTTCTTGCAGTTGCACTCTTCTGTCTGTACCTCAGGGAAACCCTCTCAAGCCTTACTTTATTATAAAGGTCCATGAAACCTTTGACAGATTGCTGTGTATGCGTGTATATGTTGTTTATCTAAACATGGGTCTGAGCTGAAGTGATGAGTGGGGCTGAAATCCAGTTCATGCTCCACTCACAAATCCTTGCATGCAGATCAGGGTTGTGTTAACCTGGAAGAAGAGTCATCTTTTTCTAATTCACCAAATGCATAGTCGGTTTGCCAACCTGTACCTAGTCTGGGCTGTTTTTGCCTATGGCAGTGTCTTTTTTAAAAAAAGCACAAAGAAGCCAGACATGGTAGTGCATGCCTGTACTTGGGAGGCTGACAGGAGGATCGCTGGTTCAAGACCAGCCTCAGCAACCTAGCGAGACCCTGTTTCAAAGCAAAAACATACAAAAGGCTGGGGATGTAGCTCAGAGGTAGAATGCTCCTGGGTTCAATCCCCAGAACCACAATAAATAAATAAATAAATAAATAAATAAAGCAAAAAGATAGCATACAGACTAGCAGCAGTCCTGACCTTGTACTTCCTTTTATGCCACTGATTTCAACTGTAATTTTACATTTATTTGGTGATTGATTGTTTTTCTCACTAGACAATAAGCTCTATGACAGCAGGACCCTATCTGCTTTGCTTATTATCAAGTCTCCTTGACATTTGGAACAGTCTTGGCACATAGTGGGTACTCAGTAAATATTAAATGCATGAGTTTTACTTTTTTTTTGTGGTACCGGGGATTGAACCCAGGGGCGTTCTACCTCCGCGCTACGCCCCCGGCCCTATTTTTTATACTTTATTTTTGAAACCGGGTCTCACAAAGTTGCGGAGGGCCTCACTAAGGAGAGAGAGAGACAGACAGACAGACAGAGAGACAGGGAGAGAGAGAGCTGAGGCTGGCCGCGAACCTGGATCCTCCGGTCTCCGCCTCCCAAAGTACTGGGATTACAAGCGTGCACCATCACGCCCGGCTGAGTTTTACTTTTTTAATGTTGGAAGAATATTAGGTGTGTGTGTATGTGTGTGTGTGTGTGTGTGTGCGCGCGTGTGCGTGTTACTAGGGATTAAACCCAGGGGCATTGTACTTCCTAGTTATACCCCCAGCCCTTTTTATTTTTTGTTTTTGAAACAGGGTCTCGCTAGGTTGCTCAGAGTCTCGCTAAGTTGCTGAGGCTGGTCTTGATACTGCGATCCTCCTGTCTCAGCCTCCCAAGTACTGGGATTACAGGCATGTGCACCATTCCCAGCTGAATATTAGGCTTTTTGAAGACAGGACCTGTATCTTTTTTCCCCTTTTAGTGCACCCCCACACTTGAAGTTACCATACTGCTTTGCGCATAAATTGCATTCAGTAAATTTTTTCTCATTCATTTCTAAATGTTCACAGAAGCCATATGATGCTCTGTTCATAAAATGCTAGGTCTGCAAGCATGAGACTGCATGAATGATGATGAACAGCTGCTATTTATGAAGCAGAAGAGACAAAAATATTGAATGAATGAGAAATAGACTTCAATGGAAATGAGAAGGCTTTACTTTAGCTTTTGAAACTCATTTCCTGATATAGAGCTCACAAGATAATAGAAGACAATGCCAAGGAAAGATGTTAATTTTCTTTTCTATTTAACTAAATGATCTTGGACAGTTTTCCAAGATAGCTCAACCATCTACTTCAAGCCAAAGGGTATTCTTACTGAGCTCTTAATAGGCTAATACGAGAAAGAAGTGTTTAAAATAGGTTTTTTATTTGGTGACAGTTTTACAGAAAAGTGGTATGGGAGTTCTTAGATTCTTGTCCAATTTCCCTCATTGTTAACCTATTATATTACCATGGCACATAGGCCCAAACTAAGAAACTGAAATACATTTGCTATTAATTATACTCCAGACTTTTTTGGTTTTCCCCAGGTTTCTCCAATTATGTCTTCTTTCTGTCCCAAGTGAGATAGCTTTTTGATATTCTTTGATGATATATAAAATTGTGTGGAGATGGGTGTGGTGGCACATGCCTGTAATCTTAGTATGTGGGAGGCTGAGACAGGAGGATTACAGGTTCAAGGCCAGACTTAGGAACTTAGTGAGACCCTGTTTCAAAATAAAAAATAAAATAAAATGGGGCTTGGGGTCTAGCTCAGTAGTAGAGCACCCCTGGGTTCAATCTCCAGTACAATAAATAAATAAATAAATAAATAAATGGTCTAAAGACCAAGCTCTCTGAGGAGAACTACATAAATCTAGAGTTGTCTGGATGCTTTATCTTGAAGCAAAAGATCTTTGGCTTTCCAGTTGATTGAATATAATCTCTAGCTCTGCCACTTGAGCTGTGTATCTCTGGACAAACTGTTTAATTACCTAAGCCTCAGTTTTCTCATTTGTAAAATATAGGTGATAAGACCTCTCCAACTATGATGGTTCCTGAAGTCCTTCATAGTAGAATTCAGTGTTGAGAAACTTCAGATTTTTAATGGGTAATTAGACTTTTATACATGAAATAATACTGTAAAAGTCATACTTGAAATAGAATACCTGTGATAGTTTACATTCTTTAAATTAATGACAAAGACTCTCTACTAGACCAAACTTTAGTTAGAAGCCCGGCGTGGTGGTGCACACCTGTAATCCCAGTACTTGGGAGGCTGAGACAGGAGGATCACAGGTTTGAGGCCAGTGTATGGTAACTTAGACCCTGTTTCAAAATAAAAAATGCTGGGGATGTAGCTCAGTGGTAAAATGTGCCTGGGTTCAATCCCCAGTGCCAAAATAAAACAAAAAAACTTTAATCAGGAGTCCCTACACCCTCTTCTCATCTAGGTCTTGTCTTTGGGACCTGTCTTCAGTCTACTTAGTTCAATTGTAGCAAGAATTCTGCTAAGCCAGTTCAGAGAGAATCTCCATCCTTGATGTCTGATCACCCTGGCCTATCTTCAGCAAGAATCCTGTTAAGTCAGTTTAGCAAGAGTTCCCCTGTCCTTAATATCTCCTCTTTATAATTTTCCAACCACTGACCACCCCAATTTCACTCTTTGACTATAACCCCCCACTTATCTTTTCTGTATTCAGACTTGAGCCTGAACTCTCTCCCCTGTTGCAATAATTTTGGCATCTATCACAATTGTCCTCGGTGAAGTCTTCTTTACTACTTTAACAAGTTTCAGAATAATTTTTTCTTTATCATGAGTAATCAAGAATATGAACTAATTTCCATTTATCATCCCTGATTCATAAGAAAAAATTTTAAAAAATCCCTCCACGTTTTAATAAGACTTTTGCTGTTACAGATAACATGAATGCTGAAAAGACATTTTCCTCCCACATGGGTCCTTTATCCAAATGTTCATCACTTTTCTAATTTTATGACTAGAAGTTGACTCCCACTTCCGAGCTCCTACTGATCCTCTGCTCCCCACACACAGTAATTTGGATTTGAAATGCTTCTGTTGAGCTATATTTCATCAACATCCTTCCTGACAATGGGAGTGTCTCTGCCCATGAAAATGTCCTATCAAAGCATATCTCACTTTCTTGGTAGCTGACCTTATACCGGTTTCATCTCTCACTAACTGAGGAAGAGTTTAGCAGTGTCTGTCTCACTAGAAGTGTTCACAAGTTAACTGTAGTTATTATGACCTGAACTTAATTTTTTTCAGCTTCCTTCTTTTTCTTGTCTTCATTGTAAAAACCATATTCTTTGCTTTCCTTTCCTTTTCTCATTCTCAACCAAGAGTAATTTGCAATCTGCTGATAATGAAACAGATGTTGTCAAGGTAGTAGTATCATGCAGAAGTGTACTAGGATGTTACGGATTGGGCAGTCTAGACTGGTTATCCATTGGGAGATGCAAGGAGGGCTAAGAGAGGATGCTCAAGAAATGTTAGGTCCCTTTCTATCTCTTTATTTTATAGATGAGGACACTGAGACCCAGAAAGAGATATAATCACAATTATATTCTAAAACAAGGGAGCCGCCTGCATTCGATTTTATTTTTGCCATAATGTTCCTTTTCCTGCTGCTCATTCAGTTATATGGCTTAATGACCCATTCACCAAATCCACGAGGCTCACCAATGTATTTGGCACCTGGCAAGAGTCGGATAGATGTCACAGAGCCAAATATTTCGGTGAAATATAACAATTTTGCAAATTTGTTGCCTTTTCCTAAAGTTTTTATTGTATCTGATGTACAAAAAAAATCGCCTGTCACTTAAATTTCACAATCTCATACATAGTTGGAAATGACCGATTCCTTTAATATTAAAAAAAAAGCACTTCAGCTGTAACTCACTGGACTATAGAATCATGTCAATTTAAGATATTTCTACTTAAATCGGGCGTGGTGGCACACGCCTGTAAAGCCAGTACTTGGGAGGCTGAGACAGGAGGACCACAGGTTCAAGGACAGCCTCAGCAACTAAGCGAGCCCCTGTTTCAAACAAACAAAAAGGGCTGGGGGTCTAGCCTGGAGGTAGAATGCCCTGGGTTCAATCCCCAGTACCAAAAAAAGATATTTCCATTTAAACTTTAACCACGATTGGCACCAACTGGGTAAGAAGAAACATTCACTTCAATAAATATTCACCAGAAAAAAATACTCGTCAAGAATTCAGGGTACCTCCAGAGACTATGACTCGGTAGCGCTTTGAAATCCAGCCCGGGCTTTGGAAACCGGTAGGAGACTACCTGGTGGAGCAAACAAGAATTGGAAAAGAGGAGGAGCCTGGAGGAGGCGGCGCCCGACACCCGGCCGCGGACACGCCTCGGCGCATGCGCGCCTCCGCCGGCGCTTTCCATTTGCCAGACGGGGGTGGCGAGCGGGAAGCCTTTTACAGTTTCCCAAATATCTGCTCTCCAGCAGAAGTCAGGTTCCCACAGTCCCGGGCATTATGGGAAAGTATTACCCTCCACAGTCAGTACTAGGGACACTCGGCATACACAGGTAAAGCAAGAGGTGACTGCTTATATTTTCCCCCTCCTCTGGGACAATGGTGGTCTCGCCCATTCCACAGACTTTCGCTCCCTTGCAGCGGGTCGGAGATCGAAGGATTGAGCCAATTGCGGCTGAAACGTCTTTGGAAGGAAGAGGGGGTGAGGGAGCATCCCTTTGAGTTCCGCCTCTTCTTTGCGAGGCGGTGGTGGGGAAGAGGGACAAAAGAAATACTGCCCTCTTAAGCCAACGGATCACACGTCTCCGTGCAACTGCCGGGAGGGCGGCGGGAAACGGCGAGACGGGAGCAGGGAACGGGAAGGAGCCAGGAAGCCGCGCGGGAGGGCGCGCGCGCGCCCCTTTTTCAGCAGTGTGGCGGGGTCGCACGCACGCCCGCCTCGGCGGCTGGGCGCGATTTGCGACAGTGGGGGGAGCGGCGCTGGCGGCGGCAGCGGCAGCTTTGCGGCAGGCTCCGGCCGGGCTTGCTTGACGGCGGTGTGGCGGAGGCCCCGCCCGAGGCGGCAGGAACCTGGAGGGAGGCGGAGGAATATGTCCGAGAGGGAAGTGTCGACAGCGCCGGCGGGAACAGACATGCCTGCGGCCAAGAAGCAGAAGCTGAGCAGCGACGAGAACAGCAACCCGGACCTCTCTGGAGACGAGAATGTGAGCGCAGCCCCTAGCAGTCGTGGGACTCTCGAGTGGAAGTTTTAGATTCTTTTAAAAGTGTGGGCGCGGGGGCGGGCGCGCGGCCGTGGGGGAGGGAGAGGTGTCACCCTGTGCTCTGGAAAACGCGGGCGTGCAGGGGAGAATCGAACTTGTCTCTGTGGGGATTTTGAGCTGGGTTGAGAACTTTGAGAAGCAAACTTTGAGAAGCAAAGTGGGTTAAGTGGTTGCAGGGGTCTGATAGGTCTGTTCTGAGGGATCTTTTTGCATATGATGGAAAAGTGTATGGGCCTTTGAGGGATTTTAGAGGAGATTGCGGATCTGAGATTCAAGTAGTTTAAAAGGCATGTTGGAGATTTTTCTTGGAAAGTTGGAAGGAGGGGCAGAGACTGTTCGGGACTCTTTTCAGTGCGTATAAGGGGCTGTGTCACTCTCAGATCCCTGTAGAATCTTCAGGGTGGAAAGTATTGAACTTCGACCTAGGGTTTTGGGTGACTTTATTAAAGGGGGTTTTGTGTCTGCTCCTTTCCTGTTGGTAGAGATGGCATGTGCCCGAGTGTCTCCTGTTAGGTAGGAGGAACATAATTGAGAGGGTCGTCTTCTGACTTGGGGGGAACCAAACCACCTTTGAGTAACATGGGAGGGGGCGGTTTCTCCTTTGAAAGTTTTTCCTTGAAGGCAAACGACCTGGAAGGCTTTAGGCAACTGAGGTAAAGACACATGTATTTGGACAAAGGTTAAATGGAGTATGAGGATTATATTGGGTAATATAAAGTGCTTTAAGTACTATACAAATATTATTTATAATAACAACCGTCTGGCCCTTCCACATGCTTAATAATCAGTCAGAATATAATGAAAATGTCAAACTTAGTTAAAATAAGGAAAATCCAAGAGAAAAATTAAAGTGGAAGCTTATTTACTTTTTGTAGACCCCTGAAGGGAATATATTCTTTGGTGCCTTCTAAACTATTCAAAACCAAATGATTGGAGTAGCTTTTTGTTTTGTTTCTTTCAAATAGAGGATACAGATTTTTATTTTAATTTTATTTTTTTTTCTTTTTGGTGTGTGCACCTTGGATACCGTAATGAATCCCGGGGAGCCTTTTCAAAATAGCATTTTTAAAACGTACAAAATACAGTATATGAGGGTTCAAACAAGATCAATTATAAAATTGTGCAGTTTTTTTTAGGAATAGGGTATAGCTCAGTGGTAGAGCATTTGTCTAGCATGCAGGAGGCCCTGGGTTTTATCTCTGCCACCCCAAAAGAGAAAAATAATCAGGTGTAGAAATATATGTATTTCTTTATTAGCACATCAAGTAACAAGATCTAGCAGTGGTTTTAAAAGTGCAGGCATATTTTTCAATACCTACAGCGATTATAATACAGGTTGGCATCCCTAATCTGAAAATCCAAAACCCTGAAACATTTTTGAGTGTCATATTGGCACTCAGAATGCTTGGAAATATTTTGAATTTTGGAGCATTTCAGATTTTTTGATTAGGGATGCTCAACCAGTAAAGAATATGGAAATATTCCAGTTTTTTTTTTTTCCTTCTGGGGTACTGGGGATTGAACCTTACTCATTCGAGGCAAGCACTTTACCAATATTCCAAAATTTGAAAAACTTCAAAATCTGAAACACTTCTGGTTGCAAGCATTTTGGATAAGGGATACTCAACCAGTATGACATAAAAATACTGATTTCCATTAGTGACAAAAGTCATAATCACAGTAACATTGGCATGTGTGTCAATAATGCATTTCCTCCAAAGACAAATCATGATGGAACCAGTGGTAGAATGCCCCTGGGTTCAAGCCCCAGTACCACACACACACAAAAAAAGTTGTTCTGGAAAAACTAATATGGGCAGGGAGGTTTTACTCTTGGGGGAGGAAGTAATGATGAAAGGCCAAAAGCAGTGTGACCTGTTATTGACAGTGTTTTGTATGGCCTCTTGATTGACAGCTCAATGCTTAGAATATAAAGAAGGTAGTATAGAAATGTTTAAGAATTTTGAAATTATTTCATTTCTCTAGTGTTAACTTTTTTCAGAAAAAAGCTAAGTGAACATTGTTAAAAAATAACTGACCAGAAAAGTCAAAGCAGTACAAATTTTTATGAAATAAATGAATGCAGAGATGATTTCAAATGGAGAAAAAAACTTTTTTCCACTGAGCAAAAGAGAAGCATATTCAAACTTTTGTGATGACAAAATTTGCGTGTCTAGTAGTTAGCTATAATTTAAAAGGAGTTGTAAAATAGTTTAAAGACAGTGAAGAGTTCTATAATCTGATAATTTGGAAGGGTGTACATAGTTTTTCACTGATACACTGAATTGTTTTCTACACTTGATTGAAACTATATAAATATAACTGACAGGTGGGGAGAATAGGGAGAAATAGAAAATGATTTCAACCTAGGAACTCAAATTTAAGATTTTACATTTCCTCTTTCCATAAAGACTAATTACATTTACATTAAATTACAATTCAAATATTTGTTGAGCACTTACTTTGTACCACCTGTCTACTTCATTCTTTTTTAAAGGTAGATAATCAGTAGTTCCAGAATAATGTATTTTTTTAAAAGGGCCTTTCATTTTGGAGCCTTTTGAAGTTTGAAAACTCCTAGGAGCTGTGTAATATTATATTTCTAAGTGAATTAATATATTTTACTATACTTTTGACACTCCAGTTAATTTTTAACCTCTGTAATATCATAAAACAAGGTTTAGGGAACAGTAATTTAGAAACAGGCCCTAAAGGCGATGTTTCCTAGACTGTGTTTTAACAGAAATGTTAATAGGCACTCCATGAAAAAAAAAAAGCTTTCCCTGGAATGAATTTAGGAACTACTGCCCTAAAGTCATAGATTTAAATAAATCTTTATTCCAAAGAAGACATGGGAATCTGTAATCAAAGGGAGTAGAGAAATCCTTTTCTGAGATTAGACGGCTATTAATAATGTTTTCTCAAGTGGAGATAAGAAATAAATTAGAAGAATTTCCAAGGTTTTCTGCAGTTGTTTCTGCATTTGGGAGGATTTTACTTTATAAAGAGACTAGATTTCTAACATAGTAGTATTACTACTTTAGAATTGTGAAGCACATATAATTTTTAAACAGGACAGAATTTGTAGGACTTTTTGTTTTATTTATTTATTTTTTGTTGTACTGGGGATTGAATCTAGGCACATTCTACCTCTGAGCTACACCCCCAGCCCTACTTTATTTTGAAACAGGGTCTTGCTAGGTTGATGAGAGTTTCATTACTTGCTGAGGCTGTCCTCGAACCTGTGATCCTCCTGTCTTAGCCTCCCAAGTACTAGGATTACAGGTGTATGCCACCACACCCAACTTATAGGACTTTTTAAACAAAATTCTGAATGGTTTCCTTTATCTATAAGCAGAGTTCTTTTATAAATAAGCAAAATAATCAGATTTCCTTTATAAAACATTAACACTCCTGTCTCAAATGGCCACCCATCCCAAATGCTCCGAACTGAATACTAGTCAAATAAATTCTAAAGACATGAAGATCAGTCAGATTTATTAGTTTCAGTTTTGGGGTGGAATCCCAGCAACCCTTGCCAGCAAGAGAACAGTTAGGCTTTCTCAACATCATTTCCTTATGTAACAGGGCCTTCTCCAGTATATTAAAGTAGCTAGCACAGGCCAGCTATTATTTGAAGGTAATATTACTCTTCCATTATCATTCTGATTAGTATTTTGTTTTCATTTTTGGTAAAATGTAAAATGCCTATAAAACTTCTAACGTGTACCTAGATTACTTTTCATCTTTATTTGAAGGCAAGAATATGTTTTTCATTTTTTTCAGACCTTTAGGTTAGTCAACATCTTTCCAGTACAAAGTCATTTATTGCTAAATACAGTATTTCTCTTTTATGTAATTTTTTCTAATTTATTGCCTACAGGACGATGCTGTCAGTATAGAAAGTGGTACAAACACTGAACGCCCTGATACACCTACAAATACACCAAATGCACCCGGAAGGAAGAGTTGGGGAAAGGGAAAATGGAAGTCGAAGAAATGCAAATATTCTTTTAAATGTGTCAACAGTCTCAAGGTATGTGTGGAAAGACAGATCCTTTGGGCCGAATGTCAGGCTTCAGAATTCTCAGTGACATATTTTATACTCAAGATACTCTGTCAAGTTTAAAATATTTTATTTACAATTACAGTGTTTGGGATGGCCGTGTGTGTGTGTGTGTGTAATTTTTTTTTTTGGTAATTCAAACTGCATATCATAATCTATCCCACATTTAGCTTTTTTGGCTTTTTTTTTGTTGTTTTAATGTGTAATACTGATGATTATGGGCTAGTTTTGCTTTATTGATTGTTGAGTCAAATAAAAGATTTTGGGAAATGTTACTCTTTGTGTTCTGATAAAACTTGAAAACACGAGCCACTCCTTGTACCAGTTATTAAAAGGAGATGAATGTGACCCATTAACTGAGTCAGTATAAATTAAAACAGATGTCTTACTTTGCACAGTTTTTTAAATATAACTTTTGTCCTTTGTATAATTTGTAATAGTTTTCAAAGAAAAGGTGTGAAATTTTAAAAACTTTATTTAAAGTATTCACTATTTGGGGAAAGTAAGGGGTTAGGGCTGTTTAATTGACTGTGTCAGTAGCATTTCCATTTACTTTACAAAAAGGATTACTGTTGTTTATTTTAGATGTTTTCTTTTATATGTCCCCTTTATGTTTTTTTAAATTTGGGGGTATTTTTCTGAAGAAAAATAAACATTAAATTATTTCATACATATGTAAGTGAAAATCTTTTCTAAACGTCTAAATACACTTTGGGGTAAAGTCTTGGGAATACCTAAGAAGCTGTGGCTACATGACATTTTCCTGTCTCTGTAGCAAAAATTAAGTGCTCAATGTGTTAAATTCTACCCTGTAAAAGGAAAGAAATTAATCTCAGCATTATTAAAAGAAAGCAAAGCATCCATTATAGTGCCATGTTAATATTTGCTTATTCGCTAGTTTTAGGTAATATATCTCGAAGATGTTTTTAACTGCCATTTAAATATTTCAAAAGCCTAAAGCCATGTTTTTTCAAATGATAAGAAAATGAAAGTTGTTAAAACTTTAAACGTGAAAATAGTGCCTTTAAATGAACTTTAAAGTTAGTATTAAAGGCCAGGGGATTTCTAGTAAAGTCTTAAAGTTGAAAAATAACTGTAAACAAAAGTGAATAATTCCCCCCCTTGTATGTCTGTGAGGGTATAGTCCATTTCCTCCCCCGAGTCCCCACTGTTCAAGTATTCTTGTTCACTATAAAACTTCTTGGGATATTTTTCTTTGAAAATCCAAATTCAGGATTATTTAAAATAATTTCTATAGGACTAATAGAAAGCAATGATTTGAATGGAGTCTAGTATGTTTTACTTTACAAGGAAAGAATTAAGTGTAATAAAATTTAATGAATGCCAAAGAAGCTGTATTACCTCTTCAAGGCCATTTGCTGGCTTCCTGTTTCAGAAAAGTAATTATGACTATTGTGTCCTCATGGCCCAAGAGGTTAAATAAATACATATACCAAAATTTATCCAATGTATTATGATTCAGAAGAATATGGTTGGGTTTAAGAAAATAAAAGGTAGATAGCAAAGTGTTTTCATAGATAAGTAGTTGTTGCCTAACCTGTGATATCTTTGATTGTTATAAAACTTTATCATACGCCATATTTTAAGATGGGAAAACTTAGTAGGAATCTTTTAATTTTATTGTCAATAGTCAGCTTATGAATGATACACAAAATACTGGATTGCATTTTGGAAAAAATCAGAAGGGTAAAGATTAGTTTACTACCATTTTTGGTCTCTAAGATATATTAAATTTTTCTTATTTCGTGGTTATTTTATAGGAAGATCATAACCAACCGTTGTTTGGAGTTCAATTTAACTGGCACAGTAAAGAAGGAGATCCATTAGTCTTTGCAACTGTAGGAAGCAACCGAGTGAGTGTTATGAGGTCTATTTGGCATTTGGCTTGATTATCGCATCCGTTGTTAATAATATATTGAAATGGAATGATTTTGAAGTAAGTTTTGTGTAGCTGGTTTAACAGTATGATTCCTTTATTTACAGTAAGAATGAAGCTTTCAAAAAATTGTCAAGTTAAAACAAATACTTATGACTGGAAAATAGATCTTTATTATTTTCAATTGTTCATTCAACAGGTTTTATGTTTTTCTTTTTTGTGTGTGTGTGGTATTGGGATTGAACCTAGAGGCATTCTACTTTTGAGCTACACCCCCAGCCTGATTTTCTTATTTGGACACAGGGTCTCACTAGGTTGCTGAGAGTCTCACTACTTTCTGAGGCTGTCCTTGAACCTGTGATCCTCCTGTCTCAGTCTCCCAAGTACTGGGATTACAAGTGTGCACCACCACACCTGGCTTCATAAATATTTTGAGTGGTTAAAAAAATTGACATTTTTTATCTCTCATTTTTTTTTTCCTCTTTTGTGGTACTAGAAATCGAACCCAGTGTTTCATGTCTGCTAGGCAAATGCTGTACCTCCCCAGCCTCTTTTATTTTTCTTTTCTTATTTTGAGTCAGGCTAAGTTGCCCGGGCTGGCCTCAGACTTGCAGTTTTTCCTCAGCCTCCCGAGTTGCTGGGATTACAGGCCTGGGCCACCTTTCATAGCTACTTTTTTCTTTTTTAATTGTGATTTGTAATTGTTATTTATCATTTAACTAGGATAAGAAATCTGTGATTTTTAAAAATAATGTTAGTGGCTCTATAAATGAAAGCATAAATCCAATGGATTTGAGTAATAATTTTGATGGTGTTTTAACTATTTGCAATAAACAGCATTTGCTATTTATTTATTTATTTATTTATTTATTTATTTATGGTGCTGGGGATTGAACCCAGGGCCTTGAGTATGTTAGGCAAGTACTCAGCCATTGAGTTTGCCTGTAAGGAAGCCTGAACTGAAATTGGTAGAGAGAACCATGCTGGCACATTTTAACATAAACCATTACTTAACTTTTTACTTAAACAAGGGGCTAACACAGATGGACTGCAAAGACTTATTTATTCATTCCATCTACTTCTGAATGAATGGAGAACAGGAAGATTCCCTAGTGCTTTCCAGGGAGTCTTTGTGAGTTTTCTATTAAAATTGAAGTCACCTCAGAGAAAACTTGTCCCCTTTAAAGTCTATAATACTGTGGTGGGAATTGAGATTACTATCATAGAAATAGGTTGGTGTACTCATAAAAAGAAATATGGAAGCTGGGCGTGGTGGCGCATGCTTGTAATCCCAGTACTTTGGGAGGTGGAGACCGGAGGATCCGGGTTCACGGCCAGCCTCAGCTCTCTCGCTTTCTCTCTCCCTGTCTGTCTCTCTCTCTCTCTCTCTCTCTCTCTCTCCCCCCTTAGTGAGGCCCTCCGCAACTTCATGAGACCCGGTTTCAAAATAAAGTATAAAAAATAGGGCCGGGGGCATAGCGTGGAGGTAGAACGCCCCTGCGTTGAATCCCCGGTACCGCAAAAAAAAAAAAAAGAAATATGGAGGAAATAAACTAATTGGATAAGGGTTATCCAACAGTCACTTCCTCTACCCTCAACTCAAAGCAGGAAAAAGTAAATCTGAGAGATGTTCCGTTATTTGAATAAAATAAAATTTTATGCTTTTTTAGTAATTGTGCTAAAATCCTTAGAGAAATAAAAAGTTGTGTTTAATGCACCTTATACTGTTTTTGAGACTCTTTTCTGTTTCTTCATGTTGATATTCTTATTTCAGTCAAAATTAACTTGATAACAGGGAGTTGTCAGTTCAATATTTTTAAATGGCAGCATTTTTCTAAGCTATTTTCTTTCTTTTTCTAATAGATTGAGAGTCATAGAAACACATGCCATCCATTCTGGCCTAAATCCATTCTATACATGTTTTCTAAAAAGTAAAATTTGGCTTCAGGTAGTTTTTTACTGGGCACTCCTTTAAGGAAGTTTTAATTATATTTAAGACTCTGGTGCTTTGACTATTTGTCAAAGTTGCTGAATTCTGGATATTTGAAAGTTATCACTGAAATTGATAACAAGGTTGTGTGATATATAGCCTACTTGGAGTTGTTCAGTTCCCTAATTCTTTGAAAAATAACAATTAAGAGGAAAAGTGTTGTAGCTTCAAGAAGACTGAGGTTATTTTTTTCTAGCTGGCAACGTCACCCATTAATTAAATTTGAATCCACGTTTAAGACATCACTATAAACCTAACATTATAATACTTAACCAACTTGTCCATGATTGTTCTAGAATTGGTATAATTTGTGCTCTAGTATATTGGTATAATTTGTGCCTATCTTAGTGTTCTAAGCTTTCTTTCTTTCTTTTTTTTTTTTTTGGTACTTGGGATTGAACCTAGAGGCATTCTACCTCCAAGTTATACCCCCAACCCAATTTTATTTCTAATTTGGAAATAGGGTCTCACTAAGTTGCCGAGGCTGGCTTCGAACCCTGTGATCCTCCTGTCTCAGCCTCCCAAGTACTGGGATTACAAGCATGCACCACCACACCGGCTATGTTCTAAGCTTTCTAAGAAAAATAATCTCTTTCTCACTTAAAATGACATTAAAGAGTATTATATAGTTTATTGAGTTATAGAAAATCCTGCTGTTAGAATTTCTTTAAAAGGAAGAAAGGAAAGCAAGATTATCTTAAGACGTACCTAATTAGAAACCATATAAAAATATTTTTCAGAATATAAATCTAGAGGAGATTATTTTATGAATTTAACAGACAGTGATAGATGGTGTATGGGATCTCCATAGCATTCTGATAGACTGTAATTAAATTTTAATAGGTTTTTGTTAATCTAACTATAAGCTTTAAGATAAATGAAAAGAATTTTATAAAAATTTAATATTATAAGATTGTATACAGTATATATATTAATTTTGGAATAAGACAAATGAAAAAGGCCACTATACATGAAAAAGTTAATATTTGATTAACTGTGTCATAGGAAAAGCAATTTATTGTTAGGAAAATTGCAGACATTTTTGTATGCTACTAATGATCTTTACCCAAAGACTTTTTTTTCTTGAGGTACCGGGGATTGAACGCAGGGGCATTCTACTTCTGAGCTACACCCCCAGCCCTATTTTCTCTTCTTTATTTTGAAACCGGGTCTCACGAAGTTGTGGAGGGCCTCACTAAGTAGCTGAGGCTGGCCGCCAACCCGGATCCTCTGGTCTCAGCCTCCCAAGTACTGGGATTACAAGCGTGTGCCACCATGCCCAGCTTGAAAGACTTTAGAAAAAAAATTGACACAAAAAAGCATAAAAGTCACACATATTTATGGGCTATCAGGTGATGTCTTAGCACACACATACATTGTGTAATCTTTAAATCAGGCTAAATATATCTGTCTCCTGAAATGCTTATTTCTTAATAGTATCAAAGGCTTTTGTTATAGATTTAATTAAAGGATGATAAACCACAGTTACCTTTGGGAGTTTCAACTTTATTCACTTTGAAAAGTTGGTAAAATTACATGGATAAAAATATTCATTTAATTGATTGGAAATAGAAAATATTATTACTAAAACATTTAATATGCTCTGGATATTATGTACAACATTGTTAGGCTTTATACTGTATTCTAAATTTCTAAGTTTAAAGGTACTATTTTAAAACAATAGCTTCTGTTATTTCTTTAAGATACAATTGTGACTAGAATGTTTAAAACCCAAAGAGAGTGTGTTTCTATATTTGATGAAATTTACTGTATTTTTGTTTTCATTAGGTCACCCTATATGAATGTCATTCACAAGGAGAAATCCGGTTATTGCAATCTTATGTGGATGCTGATGTATCCTTTCCTGGGTTTTTAATATCTTTGGTCAAAGATATTTATTTTCAAAAGTATACTAAAACTTTTCTAAATTAATTCTCTAAAGTTACTGTCCTTTCTTAACTTAAGCCAATGTTATTCCCTTACTTTTGCTGTTACCCAAGAAAATCCTGGTGTCTAGTTTTTCTGATTCTTAGAATCAGGAAAGGTGCTAATGGCTGGAAATAGGAGCCTTAGCAATCCCACAGTAGAAAATGTTAGCAGAGACTAGCTAAAACCTCGTTTGTTTGCCCTTTTCTAGAACTTTATAATTTCAGTGTTGTTTAATGATGAACTTGGGTTGATTAGAAGCTGTGACTGGTAGTAATTCCAGGTATTATATCAACAAAACCTACGTGGAAAAAATAAACGTGCAATTTATAAAATATTACAAAACATGAGTTATTGAAGAAAAGGAAAAATTTAAAAGCCAAAGGATTAGACAGAGCAATAAAAGCTAGGTAATAAGATGTTTTTTCCAGATCCGTTTAAAAAACCTACCAAACAAGACAAGGCAAAAACATTCAGTCTTCTCTAGATGATAGAGAAAAAAGTGAACTGTTTGCTCTATTGGGAAGATCTCACACAGAAAAAGGTGGAAATGGAATATTTATTTTTATTTAGAGATTGATAGAAGTATTGGGATAGAGGGTCAGCAAAGTAGAGCTTGCAGACTGGCCAACTGTTTTTGTAAATAAAGTTTTATTGGCACACAGCCATGCCCACTTGTTAACATTTTGTCTGTGACTATTTTGGCACTACAACAACAGCAATCACAGTTTCACAGAGTTGAGTGATTGTGCAAACAGCTAAATAGTAAACACATTTGTGTGGAGGGATTGTGGTTTTGTTTGCCCATTTGGTATGGATTTTAGACCTAAAATAGCCATGATATGAATTTGGTTGTATAAAGAAAAATCAGAGCATATATGTCAAAAACTTTAGCAGTTCCTTGGAAAGTTCTGTGTATTATAGTTATTAACATTTTTCAAACACAAATTATATTTCTTAACTGTGGCATTTCTTAGGCTGATGAAAACTTTTACACTTGTGCATGGACCTATGATAGCAATACAAGTCATCCTCTTCTGGCTGTAGCTGGATCTAGAGGCATAATAAGGATTATTAATCCCATAACAATGCAGTGTATAAAGGTGGGTTTTCTGGTTAAATGTAGATGTGCTTCTTTTGAATGCATACCTGTGAAAACTTACTGTGCTGAATTTAAAATTAATGAAACCAATGACTATAAAATTGCTGATTAGATTTGTATTTTGCATATTGCTTTCTGTAGACAAATTTTTGGAGACCTTTGAGTAATATAAATTAAAGAATAAGTGGGAGTATATTGATATTTGCAGTGCTTTCTTTTTAAAGTATTTTCCCTCTTGCCTTGATTTGAGAAGCTTTAAAGAAAAATAACAGGTTTTCCATGACACCCAAACTTGGAGTTGTAGATTCAAGGACACCTTGTAATGAACTGAAGGGAAACAAAGTTAGATTTTACAAATCACTTTAATTGGCTGTTTTTAACCCTGGGGACACATTATAATAACCTGAGGATCTTTTAAACACTACTCTTACTTGAGTCTCTGCTAACCCAGTCCATTCAGAACAACTATCCCTAAGTGGTACTTGAGCATCTTTTCCCCCCTGTTCTTCAGTTTGTTGAGATTTTAATATGCAGTCAATGTTGAGAACCACTACTCTAAGTCAAACTATTTTTCCATTCTCTTAAGATTTACGAAAAAAATTTATTATTTTGAGATGTGAGACTTGTAATGTATTAAATTTATTGTAGCACTATGTTGGCCATGGAAATGCTATCAATGAGCTGAAATTCCACCCAAGAGATCCAAATCTTCTCCTCTCAGTAAGTAAAGGTAAGAGAAGCAAATGATTTTTTTAGTCCTATTTATTTGGGAATAATTATTTTAAAGAGATAAATAGTTTTGTAAGGGAAAAAAGTTAAAGAAACATTTTTTTAACAGTTAATCTTAGTAGAAAAATTTCAGGCTATTATTAGTGTACACAAACCAAGAATTAGAGAAAGGAACCATGAAATACACTTAAATGTGTTGACATCAAGCTTTTAAATAATTGGTACTGAGAATGAAGTTTGTGTCACCCTTCTCATTTACCATATTGTTTTGTGATAATTCTAGAACTTTATCCTCACCTGAATAATTATATTTTTTATCAGTTTTAAATGATGTACACCAAAGTTAACATTTTTTAAAGTAGTCATAAAAAACATTTTACCAGTTACCATCTAGTCATGTTAATAAATACTTCATATGAAAATTCAAATTCCTTTTTTAAGTTTTGTTTTATAAAGGATTCCCTGTAAAATTCCTTAAAATGCTAATTTCTCCAGCCTAAACTTTTTGAAATATTTCTCATACAGAGGAAGTATTGCATTGCTCTTCCTATACTGCCATTAAACATTTATTCTGGGTTTAGACAGGTCATTTAATCATTTTTAATCATTCCTGATCTTTTGAAATGAGTTAGGTTACTCTTATTTCTACATTCCATTCTTCATTGCCTTTTCTCTTTACATTTCTACTTTATTATAGTCAAGTTTATTATTTTCTTAGGCTCGTCAAACCTGTAACCTCTCCTGCAATTAACTCAGATGAAAGGATGTCCCCAAATTAAAAACTCTTGGGCTCAAGTTGTATTTCAGTGGTAGTGCACTTGCCTGTCCTGTGAGAGGCCTTGTGTCTTATTCCCAGTACAAAAGAAAGAAACAAAAACTCCCATATGAAATGTTTGTGTTATTTTGCTGTAACTATTAAGACTTAAGTTTGAAAATTACCACTTCTAGGAACAGCTGATAACTTTTCTTCGTTCATAACAGTTCCTGGGCTCAGATATCCTGTACAAGTGAATAGGCCATAATGCCTCACTTGTTTTGAATATTACAACTTTTAACACTGGTTTTCCCCTATTGTGTCAGCAAGAGCGTTTAAATAAAATCAAACCTTTTCAAAATGAATAGGAATTTTGTTACAAATTATGCCATTAAGAATGTAAAAAGACAACCTACTAATAGGAGAAAATATTTATAAATCATATATCTAATAAGGGACTTGTATCAAGAACGTAAAACTCAATAAAAAGACAACCCAATTTAGAAATGGGCAAAAGTTCTGAGTAGACATGTTTCTAAAGAACATACACAAATGGCCGAGTAGACAAAAAAGTGTTCAGCATTAATCATTAAGGAAATGTATATCAAAACTACAATGAGATACCTCTTCACACCTACTTACGATGGCTATATAATTTGAAAAGGCTGACAACAAATGTTGATTGGGATGTGGAGAAATTGCAGTTAGCCCCAATATTGCTGGTGGAATATAAATATAACCATTTTGGAAAAAAGTCTGGTTCCTCAAAATGTTAAACATAGAGTTATAGAGTTACCAATCCTAGGTAGAAGTGTTTGTATTTGGGGGCGCACCTGGGCATGTGTATGTATATTTACACCCAGGATAAATAAAATTATTTATATACACAAAAAATTGTACATGATTGGAATTAAGAAATCATTTTTACAACAGTGTTAATTTCCACTATAGATGCCTCTTGGTGATATTTATATAATATGTTATTATTCAGGGATACGATTATATTTCAGTATCTCTACATGACATTTCTTTTGCTATCCATTCTTAATTTCTTAATAGAAAAAAATGAGACTGTGGGTATAGTTCAGTGGTAGAGGGCTTGCCTAGCATATACAAGGCCCTGGGTTTGATTATCAGCACTGCAAAAAAGAAAAGATTGTTCAAATTACAGATACATAAGTTTTTAAAGACTATCATACTATAAAATTGTATCCTGTTGTATGTAGTTTTCCACCATATTTTTGACTTTCTGTAGAAGTCTTATAATTCTGTTCAGTCATCTTCAGTTTGTTTATGTAAGTGTAATGAAAGGAAAAGTTAATATCTTGTCCTGTGGTATAATATAAAATTATTTATGTCAGCTCCCTAAGTATTTATTTTCTTACCTCAAAAGCATGTCTCCATTCAATTAACATATTATTTTAGGAGAATTACTTGAGGTAAAATAGGTTTAAAATATTTTTAAGATCATAAATATTTCATACTTTATTTGGTTAATTCTACATGTGACATAAAAGTTCATCTAAAATTTTTTGTATGTTTATACTAGATCATGCTTTACGATTATGGAATATCCAAACGGACACTCTGGTGGCAATATTTGGAGGTGTAGAAGGGCACAGAGATGAAGTTCTAAGTGCTGTAAGTTGAAAGCTGCAGGACTGTATGTATGTAACCTTTTAGGTTTTTATAGCTGTGAACAATCCCTAAGGAACTCTTCCCTTAATAGGAAGCATATGTTTGTTTCATACAGTTTACCAGGCAGTCATTTCATTTGTTTTTGACATATAAGATTTAATCTTACTGGTGAAGGAATAGAGCAAAACTCTTTATTGGTTTTGTTTTTCTAAAAATTACCTGCAGCCAGGCATGGTGGTTCATGCCTGTAATCCCAGTACTTGGGAGGCTGAGACAGGAGGATCATAGGTTTGCGACCAGCCTCAGCAACTCACCAAGACCCTCAGAAACTTTCAAAATAAAAAGGGCTGGGATGTAGCTCTGAAGTAGAATGCCCCTGGGTTCAGTCCGCAGTACCAAAAGAAAATCCCAGTTTCTTTACTAGTTTCTATACTAGTGCCTGGATTCTCGTGGAAAATTACTATGAACTTCGTTCTTTTTAATCTAAAATCACTGAGTTAATTTTTAAAAAATTTTTGCTGTTTCTTAATTATTGAAGGAAAAACAGCCATTAAGGAACATTTTCCAGCCAGTGTGGTGGCGCATGCTTGTAATCCCAGTACTTGGGAGGTGGAGACTGGAGGATCCAGGTTCGCGGCCAGCCTCAGCTACTTAGTGAGGCCCTCTGCAACTTCGTGAGACCCAGTTTCAAAATAAAGGATAAAAAATAGGGCCGGGGGTGTAGCTCCGAGGTAGAACGACACTGGGTTCAATCCCCGGTACCGCAAAAAAAAACACAAAAAAACATTTTCCTAGCCGGGTATGGTGGCACACGTTTGTAATCCCAGTATTTGGGAGGCTGAGACCAGAGGATCGGGGTTAGCGGCCAGCCTCAGCTACTTAGTGAGGCCCTCCGCAACTTAGTGAGACCCGGTTTCAAAATAAAGAAAAAAAATAGGGCTGGGGGTGTGACCTAGAAGTAGAATGCCCCTGGGTTCAATCCCCGGTACTGCCAAAAAAAGAAACATTTTCCTCTTTTTTTTTTTTTTGAAGTTGGCTAGTTTTTTCGTTTTTGGTTTTGGTTTTGGTACTGGGGATGGAACCCAGAGGCATTCTATCTCCAAGTTATACCCACAACCCGATTTTATTTCTTATTTGGAAACAGGGTGTCACTAAGTTGCTGAGGCTGGCTTCAAACCTGTGATCCTCCTGGCTCAGCCTCCCAAGTACTGGGATTACAAGTGTGCGCCACCACGCCCAGCTTGAATTTGGCTACTTTTTAGGAAGTGTTTTATTGTGCTCACACTGAAGTTTAGATAACCTTTTTCCAACTCTTCTCTTTGGCAAGTATGGCATTATACAAGACCAATAGTTGATTATGTTTAAAGATAAGCAAATACTATCTTTATATTGATATAATTCATCGATCTATTGTACTAAATGATACAAGTATTTTTCAGAGTTTTACATTGTTTTAGTTTTGTGTACCATGTTTATCACACTTGATTTCTTTAGTAATTTTATACTCTAGTTTTTTTATTAAATTATTTAAAGGGGCACCATATTTTGAAGTATGTAGCTTTTTTTGTGTGTGTATGCGTGTGGTACTGGGGAATGAACCCAGGGGCGTTCTACCTCCAAGCTATACCCCATCCCTATTTTTTTTATTTATTTTGAAACAGGGTCTCAGTAAGTTGCGTGGTCCTCTTGTCTCAGTCTCCCAAGTACTGGGATTACAGACTTGTGCCACCACACCTGGCTAGTATAGCATTTTATTGGAGGTACTAAAATATTGCTATAGTTGAGGTTTATATGCCCTTGTGAAAATCATAGCTATCTTAGGATACCCTCTCAACTTGAATTTTATAAAAGTTGCAGTAGCATTCTACATCTGGCTTTATAAAGTGCATGAGAACCAAGTATACTGTCCTTAATTAAATTAGACATCCTACAGTAGGATATATTGTTGCAGTTGACAGTAAGGTAATTAAAAGTAGCAACAATTAGACTTGCGAATTCAATAAACACCAAACCTGAAGCTTTAGTAAAACAGTGTTGAAGACTGGATTAATACAAAATGTCTAGGTTATTAAGGCAAGTGTCCTTCAATAGAACTCTTTGTTATTCCTCAAAGTGAAAGCAGGGGACAGTATATATTTCGTTGTTATACAGGGGTTCATTGCCAGAAGAATAGATAAATGAGCTTTTCATTAACTGATTGTATGCCTCGTGCTACATTAAGTAGTATTTTGGGGCCTTAGTGTCTACCTATGAGATATTAGGTTATAATAATAGATGATCTGTTAGGTGCCTATTAAAATTAGTAAAAAGCAAATGAAAAAGTTAAAATCTGTTATTTTCTCTATTAAACTTTATTCATTTAAAAAGCAAACTCTAAAACCAATGTGTAAGAATCCAGGCATGGTGGTGCAGGCTTGTAATCCCAGTACTTGGGAGGCTGAGACAGGAAGATCGCAGGTTCGAGGCCAGCCTCAGCAAGTAGTGACTTTCATCAACCTAGCCAGACCCTGTTTCAAAATAAAAATAAAATAAGGCCGGGGGTGTAGCTCAGAGGTAAAATGCCCCTGGATTCAATCCCCAGTACCGCAAAAAAAAAAAAAAAAATTTACCTCCACATTCTATTTTCCTTTAAACTTAAGCAAAAGAAATACTTAAATATAATTAAATAGATAAAACTAAATTCAAGTAATTTACTTTTTTGCCTTCCATATTATAAAAGCTCATATACTCTAGTGACAAACCAATTAAAACCTTGAATCTTGCAAGTAGTAAACTGTGACTTCTGGCTTACATAGATGAAGCTCAAAATGTAATTAGAATTGTGGTTTGAAATAACAGTTTTCACTATATTGAACATCAGGTGAAAATTGGGTAAATATAATTTGGAACTTAAATTTATTTACTTAATTTAAACTTTTCTGTTTTACATATAGGATTATGATCTTTTGGGTGAAAAAATAATGTCCTGTGGTATGGATCACTCTCTTAAACTTTGGAGGATCAATTCAAAGAGAATGATGAATGCAATTAAGGAATCTTATGATTATAACCCAAATAAAACCAACAGGTAATAGTTAATATGCTTTGTTGTTCTCCTGAAAAGATGTGGTTTATTTTTTCCCAGAATTGTTAAATAAAACCCTTACACTAAGTGTTCTTCTTTTAGTAACTTTTTTTTGTGTGTGTGGTACTGGGGATTGAACCCAGAGGCATTCTACCTTCGAGCTACAATCCCAGCCCAATTTTATTTTTTATTTGGAAACAGGGTCTCGCTAGGTTGATGGGAGTCTCACTACTTGCTGAGGCTGTCCTCAAACCTGTGATCCTCCTGTCTTCAGCCTCCCAAGTACTGGGATTACAAGCGTGCACCACGATGCCCAGCTTTTAGTAACTTTAAGGTATAATTTTACCTGCCATAAAATGTAACCCTTTTAAATGGAAACCCTTTATTTTTAATGTTTATGCCTCAGTTTTCACAATGCCCTTTGAATTATGTTTTCATCTTAATTTAGTAGCACATTTCACTTACTTTTATTTAGGTACATATATGCTTGACTTTTTAAATTTATAAGTATTTAACAATCTCAATAGAATGGAATGAAGAGTAAAAGCCATATTAGTAAATTTTAATTCAAGATAGTAAACCATATATTTTTTTGTGTGTGGTACCGGGGATTGAACCTAGGAGCATTCTACCTCCGAGCTACACCCTAACCCTATTTTTGTTTTATTTTAAAACAGAGTCTCACTAAGTTGCGGAGGGCCTCAAGAGGTTGCTGAGGCTGGCTACAAACCTGAGATCCTCCTGTCTCATCTCCCAAGTACTGGTATTACAAGGGTGCGCCACCACTCCCGGCTAACCATAATTTTTTTTCAAAAAGGGTTCTTAGCTCTAATTCATGATAATATAATGCTTTTCTTTAAATAAAGTCCCCTTCACTAAATAGAGAAAATTCAAATTCAGAAGACTTGTTCTATAGTACTATGGAGTAGAGAATTTTGCAGCTTCCCTATATTTTTGAAATGTTTCAATTGTTTTTAAATGCCTTAGTTCTTAATCTAGTAACTCTCTTATTAAAATCAGACTTTCAGCCGGGCGTGGTGGCACACGCTTGTATTCCCAGTACTTGGGAGGCTGAGACAGGAGGATCACAGGTTCGAGGGTAGCCTCAGCAACTTGTGAGGCCCTCCACAACTTAGTGAGACTGTGTTTCAAAATAAAGAATAAAATAGGGCTGGGGGTGTAGCTCAGAGGTAGAATGCCCCTGGGTTCAATCCCCAGTACCACGAAAAGAAAAAAAAATCAGGCTTTCATTAACACTTTCACTGTAAATATCATACCTATGTATGATAACTTTGTATTTTTGTCTAAGCAAAGAACTTAGAATTTATCTTCTAGTTTGAAGCCAGATTATTAATAGTTAAATTTGTAAGCATGAGTAAATATTTGAGTGCACTCATCAACCTCAGTTGTCTTTTAAGAATTAGTACAACTTTAAGATTTCTACTTTTTAAAAATTTTTTATTATTATTATTATTTTTTGTGGTACCAGGGATTGAACCCAGGGGCATTCTATCTCCGAGCTACACCCCCAGCCCTATTTTCTTTATTTGGAAACAGGGTCTCACTAAGTTGCGGAGGCCTCACTAAGTAGCTGAGGCTGGCCGCGAACCCGGATCCTCCAGTCTCAGCCTCCCAAGTACTGGGATTACAAGCGTGCGCCACCATGCTCGGCTAGATTTCTACTTTAAAACATGAGAGGCAGCTGGGCACACACCTGTAGTCCCAGTACTTGGGGGTCTGAAACAGGAGGATTCTAGGTTAAAGGACACCCTCAGCAACATAGTGAGACTCTCAGCAATCTATTGAGACCCTGTTTCCAAATTAAAAAATAAAATAGGGCTGGGGGTGTGGCTCAGAGGTGGAACACCTTCTGGGTTCAATCCCCAGTACCACACACACACACACACACACACACACACAAAAAAAAAAAAAAAAAAAAAAATCCCATGAGGGGCTAATACAATGTTGAATTCCTATTTTTAAGTTATTTTCTAGATCTCTGGAATAAGTTTAAATTATGTTTTACAGTTTATAGAAATTGTGTTGAGTTATGCCAGTCTTCTTGAAAGGGGTTAAACCATAAGATTATATACCATGTACTTGGCTTAAAAGCCTTTAGTGTAATTATAACAGTTAAAAAATTATATCAAATCATTAATAACATTTGAATGTTTTAACAAACCAAAGATCCCAGAATTTGAATTGGAAAGATTGTTCTAGACAATGTAGCCCAACATGCTTTTTACATAAGAGGGAAAATGTAAAGAGAGAACATGTTAATTGACTCTGATAATTCATAGCATATAATTCTACAGTTATTTCATTGTAAAAACTGGATCAGAGGGCGTGGCATGTAGGTCAGTGATAGAGTGCATGTGCAAGGCCCTGGGTTCAATCCCCAGCACCAAAGAGAAAAAACCCACAAAAAACTCACTTCCTTACTAGATCAAAAGTATAAGGTATACTATTAATTTACTAACTTCAGAATTGGTAAGAGCTTATTTTGTTCATTGTCTTTTTACAAATATCTTTAAAGAAAAAATGGAACCACATTTTAGTTTCCTAAATACAGAAATTATTTGGAAATGTCTTTCTGTCAAATCACTGCAAGGCATCATTTTCAGAAATTATTGCTCAAGGCAAGACTTTCATCTAAACTTAGAGGAATTTGGAATGATGTTTCATTACTCTTAGAAAGATGACTGTCTTTTGAAATATTCTAGGTATGTTAACTTTGATAGGCCATTAATGCTGAATTTTTAAAGAATTGAGTAGGTAGTTGAGTATATTTCTGTAAGGAATTTTCACCCCTGCATTCAGGTCTCTTTATCATGGATTAGGATAGCCAGAATTGAAGCAATTAATTTTAGGCTGTATGTACTAAAAGGAAGCTGTCGTTTTTATAGATATTATAGTATAAAAGTTGAATTCGAAAGTTGATAATGGAAGAAAATAAGAAATGGAGACTTTAGTTCTCAATAAACAGATTTAAGTATTCAATTGTTTAGAAACAAGTCATATTTTGGTTGTCAGAGTTTTATAAATCAGGATAATCATGTAGCTTAGTGACAGAACACTTGCCTAGTATGCACGAAGCCCTGGTTTTGATCCCTAGCATCCCAAAAATATTTTATAAATTCATATATGAGAAATAGTGTCATTCTACTATATTTTTTCTTTTAACTTTTTACATTTCCATTCTTCCTTCAGGCCATTTATTTCCCAGAAAATCCACTTTCCTGACTTTTCTACCAGAGACATACATAGGAATTATGTTGATTGTGTGCGGTGGTTAGGCGATTTGATACTTTCCAAGGTATGGAGAAACTGCAGTTAAGCTGTACTTCCACGGTGCGTGTGTGCCTACATGCGGGCCCCTGTGCATGTTGGAGCTCTGCAGAAAGCAGGTTTTTTAATGTAGTTTGTTAAAATGAATAGCAGATGGGAAATTGCCTATTTAAAAGTCTCATATTTTGATTGATTTGAAAACTTATTTTAGTAATAAAACATCCCAAGGAAATGCAGTTCTTTGTGCTCCGGTAAGAGAAGTATAGCTCAGAAGGTGACATTTATGTCCTGATACTCAGTGATGTTGCAAAATAACTGATAACTAAATCCAACAGAGTTTTATGTTTTTGGTTTTTTTTTTGTATGTTTGTGTCTATTTCAATTAAATTTTATTTACAAAAACAGGTGGCTGGAGTTACTTTACTGTAGTTGTTCTTTCCACACACACACACACATACTCTTATAACATATTGATTGATGTAGGTATACAATCAGCCCTCTATATCTGTGGGTTCCACATCCTTGGATTCAGCCAACCACTGGTCGAAGATATTTGAAAAAAAATTGTATCTGTACTGACCATGTACAGATTTTATCCTGTCACTATTTCCTAAGCAATACAATATAGCAACTGTTTACATAGAATTTACATTGTGTTAGATATTGTAAGTAATCTACAGATAATTTAAAGTGTATGGGAGGATGTGTGTAAGGTATAGGCAAATACTGTGCCGTTTTATATAAAGTACTTGGGTATCCATGGATTTTGATACTTGTGGGGGTCCTGGAACCAATCCCTCACAGATACTGAGGGATATATATATATATATATATCTTTAAATTGGTAATTTAGAGAAGTTATTGGTGTTGGTATCAGAACATTTGGGATTACCAAATTTGGAGAAATTGCTATCTGGTTTCATTCCTTGATGTGGATTTCAGGGCACTTTACATTTTCTTGGGGCAGAACCTAATTTATCATTTTTCTTTTCTTATGGAGTTAGTTTTACTCTTGTTTTTGCCCCCCCCCACACACACACACTTTAGATCTTGAAATAATTAGACTCACAGGAATTTTCAGAGTGCAGAAACATCCAGTATGACCAATACCCAATTTCATTCACTGGTTATATTTTACATGACTATAATACAATATCAGATTCAGAAATTGACATTGATATGTGTGTATTTGTTATTTCAAGAATGTTACTACAGTTTGGAACCTTTCAAGATTTTTTTTCCCCCGCTCAGTACAATGCCCTGGAGACCCATCCAAGTCGTTGCCTGTATTAGGAGTTCTCCTGTTTTATTGCTAAGTAGCATGCCATGCTGTGATGGCTGTACCGTTGCAGTTTATTTAGCCATCTGTTATAGGTTGTTTTGGTCGTTTTCCAGTTCTGGTCTATTACAAATAAAGCTGCTACTGAACAGTTGTGTATAGGATTTTGTGGACTTAAGTTTTCATGTCTCTGGGATAAATGCCTAGGAGGGCAATTGCTGGGTCATGGTAAAGTTTGTTTAGTTTTTTAAGAAACTGCCAAACTATTTTCCAGAGTGGCCGTGCCATTTTACATTCTCACCAGCAATGTATGAGAGATCCAGTGTCTCCGAATCTTCGCCAGCATTTGGTATTGTCATTATTTTTTATTTTAGCTGTTCCGATAGGTGTGTAGTGATATCTCATCGTGGTCTTAATTTGCATTCCCTGATGGCTAGTGATGTCCAACATCTTTTTCATGTGCTTATTTACCATCCATATATCCTTTTTGGTGATGTCTCTGTATCTTTTGCTCATTTTCTAATTGGATTGGTTTTTGTTTTGTTTTGCATTTACTGTTGAGTTTTGAGAGTTCTTATTCTAAATATGAATCATATGTCAGATACATAGTTTGCATATATTTTCTTCCAGTCTGTAGCTTGTCTTTTCATCCTCTTTTAACAGGGTCTTTTGCAAAGAAAATGTCTTTAATTTTTATAAAATCCCAATTTATTTTTTTTTAAATATTTTGTGGATAGTGCTTTTGATGTTATATCTAAAAGCTCTTCACTAAGTCCTAGACCTTAAAGATTTTCTCCTTTGTATTCTTGTAAAAGTTTAATATTACTATATTTTACATTAAATGTATGATCTACTTTGAGTTACTTTCTGTATTAAGTATGAGATTTAGGTTGAAGTTTGTTTTTTCCCCCAATACATATGAAGTTATTTCAGCACCATTTTTGAAAGACTGTACTTTCTCTATTGAATTGCTTTTGCACTTGTCAATAATTATTTAGTCATACTTTTATTAGGCTGGTTCTGGTTTTTCAGTTCTGTTCTATTGCTTGTGTCTGTCTCTGCCAGCACTGCATATTTGGTCTTCATTGTTGTAGCTTTGTAATAAGTCTTGGACCTGGATAGATTGATTTCTACTACTTTATTCTTTTCAAAATTGTTTTTAGTTATTCTAGTTCCTTTGTACTTTTTATATAAGTTTTAGAATAATCTTATCTATGCTTACAAAATAAAATCTTTCTAGGAGTGTGTGTGTGTGTGTGTGTGTGTGTGTGTGTATGTATGAGTGTGTAGGGAGGAACTGGTATCTTTAGGCTGTGTCTTCTAATCTACATATGTGGTGTGGTGTATCCATTTATTTAGTTCTTTAATTTTTGTCATGAATATTTGATAGTTTTTAGCATACAAATCCTGCTTGTGTTTGTTAGATTTATATCTAAGTGTTCTTTTTATAGCTGTTATCGATTGTGTTGTCTCTTTTTTTTTGCGGTACTGGGGATTGAACCCAGGGGCATTCTACCTCCGAGCTAGTCTTTATTTTTGAAACAGGGTCTCACTAAGTTGCAGAGGGCCTCACTAAATAGGTGAAGCTGGCTGCGAACCTGTGATCCTCCTGTCTTAGCCTCCCAAGTACTGGGATTACAAGCATGTGCCACCTCACCCAACTTTTTTTTTTTTAATGTGGTACTGGGAATTGAACCCAGGGACATTCTACTTCTGAGCTACACCACTAGCCCTATTGTATTTTTTTTTTTAACTGAGTCTCACTAAGTTGCAGAGGGCCTAAGTTGCTGAGGCTGGCTGTGAACAGGAGATCCTTCTGTCTCAGCTTCCCAAGTACTGGAATTACAGGCGTGCGCCACCGTGCCCAGCTTTGTTGTTTCTTTAATTACCATTTCCATGTGTTCATCACTAATATATAGAAGCACAGTTGTTTGTATATTATTATTGAATCCTGCAACCTAAATAAAATGTTTTTTCTGGAAGCACTTTATTTTTGTTGCATTTAAGTGCGATTTTCTACATAGACCATCATGTCATCTCCTAATAGAGTTTTACTTTTTCCTTTCTGATCTCTGTGCCTTTTATTTCTTTTCCTTTCCCTATTGCATTGGCAAATTGTCAGTTCTGTGTTGAACAACTGTGTTAAGAGCAGACATTTTGAATTTAGTCTTTCACATTTAAGTATATTATTATGTTGTTATTTTTTGTAGGTATTTTCTGTTGAGAATTGTTTGCTCTTAAATTTTTTAGGTTTTTTTTTGTAAATG
Source organism: Glis glis (assembly GCA_004027185.1). Classification (NCBI taxonomy): domain Eukaryota; kingdom Metazoa; phylum Chordata; class Mammalia; order Rodentia; family Gliridae; genus Glis; species Glis glis. The sequence goes on along the minus strand of PVJS01005675.1, from coordinate 9,100 downwards.
GCTGTTGTGTCAATTCTTTTTTCATCAGTTGATATAATTGTGTGTTTTAATCTTCTCTAGTTTATTAATCTAGTGGATTATACTGATTGGTTTTTGAATATCAATCTAGCCTTGTATCCCTGGAATGAGCCTTACTTGGTCATGCTGTATAATTCCTTTTGTATGCTGTGGAATTCCTGTTGCTAATATTAAGATTTTTGTGATCAGTTCATGAGGTATGGTATTGGTCTGAAGTTTTCTTTTTGGTATTGTTTTTATCTGGTTTTGGTGTCAGTAATACCGGCTTTATAAAATTAATTGGCAGTATTCTGTGTCTTGTTTTCTAGAAGAGATTATATGGAGTTAGTGTTAATTCTTTAAATGGTAAAATTTACTAGTTAAACTTTCCTGGCCTAGAAATTTTTGAGGGGAATTTTTAAAATTATAAATTCAATTTCCTTAATATTTATTGGACTATTCAAATTATATCATATTGGGTGAGTCATGGTAATTTGTGCTATTTGAGGAATTGATTCATTTACATTTATGATAAAATTTATGTGGACTGAGTTGTTAGTGGTATTCCCTTTTGATACCTTTTGGGTCTCTCCTGAAAAACCTCAGTTTCATTCTTGAAATTGGTAGCTTTTCTTTTCCCTTTTGGGTCAGTCTTGGCTTGAGTTGTCAATTTAAGTGATCTTTTAACGAACTAGCTTTTAGTTTTGTTGGTTTTTCTGTTTTTTATTTGTATCTCCTTTTTTGTTGGATGTGAGTTTATTTTGCTCAATTTTCACAAGTTTCTTAAGGGGGAAACATTATTGAAATCAGTTCTTTTAAATTTTGGGGGAATTTTGTTTATGATTATATTTTAGATACATTTTATAGGAGATTGAAAAGAATGTGTATTCTGCTATTAAATGGATGTTCTGTAAGTGAAAATTAGATACTGTTGGTCAGTGGCCTTGTTAATTCTTTCTGTGTCCTTGTTGATTTTCTATGTACTGTTCTGTCAATTATTGAGACAGTGGTTAAATCTCCAGCTATAAGTGTGGATTTTTCTTTCTCCTGACAATTCTCTTACTTGCTTTTGCAGCTCTGGGGTTGGGTAGCAGACATATTTAGTATTGCCATGTCTTGATGGCTTGACCCTTTTATCATAGTAATCCAACCTTTTATTTTATTTATTCGTGGTAGTGGAGATTGAACCAGGAGCACTCTACACTGACCTAAATCTCCAGCCCCTTTTTAAATTTTTTATTTTGAGACAGGGTCTCACTGAGTTGGTGAGGCTGACCTCCAACTTGTGATCCTCCTTCCTCAGCTTTCCAGGATACTGGGATTACAAGTGTGTACCACTGTATCTGATCTTTTTAAATCTATGTATATTGTAGTTGTGTACGTTTCTTGTAGATGACATATTGTTGGGTCATTTTTTTAAAACCTGTCTATCTTCGTTGATATATTTAGACCATTTATGTATTTAAGCCTTAACATCAGTGATAAATCTGTTTTTTTCTTTTTCATTTCTCTCTGGTTTTCTTTTCCCCCTTCCTATAGGTTATGTGAACATTTTTTAGAATTCCACTTTTATTTATGTATAGTATCTTTGAGTGTTTTTGTTGGTGTAGCTATTTTGGTGGTTGTTTTAGATCTTATGTATATGTGTAACCATGGACTGGCATTTCACCAGTTCAAGTGAGATGCGTAACTCTTGCTTCCCTTTTTGTCACTTTGTCCTCCATTTATAATTGTCGTAAACATTTATATTTGAGAACCACATCAGATAGTATTACGATTTTTGTTTCAATCATCAAATATAATTTAGAAAACTCAAGAGAAAAGGAAGTGTGTTATATTTACTCATTTTGCCTTTTCTGTCCTTTCTTACCCATAATGCCAACGTGCCTTCTTAAATAATTGCCTTCCTGTACAGGAAACTTCCTGTAGCCGTTCTTTAGGCTGGTTCTGCTGTTCACAAATTTTCTTAGTTTTTCTTCATCTGAGGATGGTTTTATTTTCTGTTAATTTCTTTGTGTGTGTGTGTGGTACTGGGGATTCAACCCAGGGACATTCTACCTCCAAGCTACACCCCCAGCCTTGTTTTTATTTTATTTTGAAACAGGGTCTTGCTAGGTTGAGTGTCTCACTATTTGCTGAGGCTGTCTTCCAACCTGCAATCCTCCTTTCCCAGCTTCCCAAGTACTGGAATTACAAGTGTGTGCCACCACACCCGGCTTTCCTCTTCGTTTCTTAAGGATCTATTCACTGAATGTATGTTTCTGGCTTTGCGGTTTTTTGTTTTTTTGTTTTTCAGTGCTTGAGAAGTGTTTGCCTCTTCTGGCCTCCATAGTGTCTGATGAGGAATCTTCTGTCATTGTAATTGTTTTTCCTCTATAAATTCTATAAGTAAGGTGTTCTTTCTTTTTTTCTGCTTTCAGGAATTTTTTTCTTTGCTTTTAGTTTTCAGATCGAACATCAATTTTTTTTTTTTGGTACTGGGGATTGAACCCAGAGGCATTCATTCTACCTTCGAGCTACACCCCCAGGCCAATTTTATTTCTTATTTGGAAACAGGGTCTTGCTAGGTTGATGAGAGTCTCACTATTTGCTGAGGCTGTCCTCAAACCTGTGATCCTCCTGTCTCAGCCTCCTATGTACTGGGATTACAGGTGAGCGCCACCATGCCCAGCTCATCAATGTATTTTTAGTTTAGTTTGACTTGATGTGGATTTATTTGGATTTATCTTGTTCAGCGTTCACAATGTTTTTTAATTCATAATGGTTTTATGTTTTGGATACATATTTTGTCCTAAATTTGGAAACTTTTTAGCCATTGTTTGAGTTCTTTTTTAGCCCTGTTCTCGCTCCTCATTTGGGGACTCTGATGAGATGTTAGACCTTTCATTTGGTCCCTCAGACCCTTGTCTTTCTTTTTTTAAGGTCTGTTTTCTTTTTTGTTGAGATTGATTAATTTCTATTCCATCTTTAAAATTATTGACTCTTTCATGTCTTTTCTGCTGCTGAGCCGATCCATCCAGTTTTTAATTTGGGTTATGATACAATTTTTCATTTCTAAAATTTTCCATATATCTGTTTCTTTGTTGAGACTTGTTTTGGTTCCAGTGTGTTTGTGTTCATTGAAGCATTTTTATGATTGCTGCCTTAAAACCCTCATCGGATAGTTCTGACATCTCCGTTACCTCAGTGTTGGCATCTATTGATTTTTTTTTGTACTGGGGATTGAACCCAGGGACGTTCTACCTCTGAGCTACACCCCCAGCCCTATTTTATTTTTATTTTGAAACAGGGTCTTGTTAGGTTGGTGAGAGTCTCACTACTTGCTGAGGCTATCCTTGAACCTGCGATCCTCCTGTCTCAGCCTCCCAAGTACTGGGATTACAAATGTGCGCCACCACTCCCGGCTTTTTTTTTTTAAGTTGAGATTTTTCTGATTCTTGGTATGATGAGTGATTTCTGATTGAGTCCTGTATATTTGGGGTATTACTTTAGCTCTCCTCTTGAGGCAATCTTCCTGTGATACTTTTTCAGCTAGGGAAGGGGAGCACTGCCTTGTGCCAGGTGGGGCCTCAGCTGACACCACCCTAGTTGTGGGGCCAGGATGCCTCATTACTGCTCACCTGGTTGCTTCCACTGCCACTGTGGGTAGTTGGTTGTGGCCCTACCACTGGGTGGTTGCGAATGTCCTGACTCTACTAGGCCTCCTCTGATATTAGCTCAGCCAGAGAACAGGAAGAGTCATCACTACTAGGGGTACGGGCCACCAGAGGATATGCACTCATGATGCTTAGTGTTGACCTAAGAACATTTCCTCACTGCGCCTTTGTAGGTTCTGTGGAGATGGGTCACAGATTTTTCTGTGGTACTTGGCTGGAGTGAGCATTTGTTGACTGAAAATTTCATTGGGCTGCCACTTTTCTTAGTCCTTTAACTAAACATAGCAGGTGTTTTTTCTTCACCCATTAGCATTTTTGTGTTGTTGCCTTCTCTAGCATTCAGGCTGGGATACATAAATCAAAAGAAAACACAGGAAACTATGCTCTATGGCTCATGTTACCAGGTTGCTAACTTGTCTGAGTTGTTTGCTTTATACATGGTATTCAGATTTAAGTTACACTCAGTGGGATGAGTAAGGAAAAGCACATCTACTCCATTGTTTTGGTAGCAGCAGTAAAAAGCCAGTAGCTTTGAAATTTCTTTTCTTAGAACTTAATCAGACCACGAAAAAGGATTTCTGAATTTAGGTGGGAGGCTGAACTGAACTATAATGGTGGAATCAAGTACAGCTCTGCATCAAAACCACTGGAAGAACATGGTAAAAGCAGATTCCTGGACCTTGCCCCCACAGAGTCTAAATCTGGCACAAGGACCCAGGACTGTAATTTTTAAAAGCTTTCAAGGTGATTTTGAAGTACAGCTTATCTATTAACTCTGGCACATTCCTTTTACCCTCCCTATGCTTTAGTTTTCCGTGAGGGGGCTCTAATAATGAAAAAGTCTTGGCAGGCGTGCAGCCCAGTGGTAGAGTGATTGCTCAGCATGTGCAAGGTTTCAATGATCCCCAGCTCTCCCCCCCCAATTTTTTTTCTTTTAAACCAGTGCAGTTAGTAAGAAGCACTTGAAGAGCTGTTTTATAGTTGTGATTCTGCCTCCCTCTAAGAGAGAAGCCGCTTCAGTGGGGTTGGGGCCAGGATGAATCTTGAGAAAACTTCCCAGGTTATTGTGATCATTATGCACTTAGTCAAGAGTCAAGCTAGGTGATCTCTAAGGTACTTTGAAGTTAAGGACTTGTGTAAAAGATAGCAGATAGCACTTGAATTTCAAAAGTCCAAAAAAAGGTGGAGAAGAAAAAATGTGTTTTCCCATCCTGATCTTCCTGTGGCCCTGTGGTTAAACTGTTTAAATGCCAGTGACCCCTGTAGGACTGCAACCTGTGACTGTATATGCTGTCTATGCTGCCCTGTAAAACTCTAGGGAGCACTGTGCAGTTACAACAGGGCTTTTGTTTATTTGTTTTGGGGGGGTTCTGGGGATTAAACCCAGGGCTATTCTACCTCTGAGCTATATCCCAAGCCCTTTTTACTTTTTATTTTGAAGCAGAGTCTCAATAAGTTTCTGAGTCTGGCCTCCAACCTGCAATCCTCCTGTCTTAGCTTACCGAGTACTGGATTACAGGTGTGTACCACTGCACCCGACTGCTGCTTTTTTTTTTTTTGGTACCAGAGATTGAACCCAGGGTCTTTCTACCTCTGACCTACACCCCCAGCCCTATTTATTTTTTTAATTTCGAAACAGTCTCACTAGGTTGCGGAGGGCCTCACTAAATAGCTGAGGCTGGCCACAAACCTGTGATCCTCCTATCTCAGCCTCCCAAGTACTGGGATTACAAGCATGCACCACCATACCCAGCTGTACACCAGGACTTCTTAATCCTGGTGTTGTTGAGCCCTTTTAATCCCATTTGATCCCATCTCGTATCAGCACTGTGTAAAGTTTTGTTGGGAGTCTGTCCTGTTCATCATAAATGTTGAATAGCCTGTCTCCCCTCTACTAGCTAGAGTCCAGACACATTGCCAAAAGCCCCTTAGTAGCCAGGTGTGGTGGCACATGCCTGTAATCCTGGTTCTTGGGAGGCAGAGACATGGGAAGCAGAGGATGGCAGGTTCGACGCCAGCCTCAGCACCTTAGCAAAGACCCTGTTTAAAAATAAAAAGAGTAGCCAGGTGTGGTAGTGCATGCCTGTAATGTAATCTTAGTACTTGGGAGGCTGAGACAGGAGGATCACAGGTTCAAGGACAGCCTCAGTAACCTAGTGAGACTCTGTTTCAAAATAAAAAAATAAAATAGGGCAGGGGGTGTAGCTTGGAGGTAGAAAGCCCCTGGGTTCAATCCCCAGTACCAAAAAAAATGAGTTAAAAATAAAAATAAAATAGGGCTGGGGGTGTAGCGTGGAGGTAGAATGCCTCTGGGTTCAACCTCTAATACAAAAAAAAAAAAACTCTTAGTACACAAACCACAGCTCTAGACAGTAATATGATAGAGCCCACAATTTTTCAAGTTTTTCCCCCATTATATTCTTTGTCAGCTATTGCTTAAGTAGAATATTTAGTGTTACAGAATGGGAAAATGTAACTTCCCAGTCCTTTTGATCCCATCTCATATCAATGTCTAGATGTTAAACTACTGCTCTTAATGCCTCCTCTTGCCCTATTTATGACTCGATCTAGAAGGCCCTTTAATGACTTCATCTACTCTCCTGTCTGTTGAGCATCTACCTGCAAGGTGGTGCAGACACTGTGGATGAAGGGTTAACAGGTAAAGGTCGCCTGTGGTTAGAAGTGGGTTGGGAAATTAGGGAAAGATAAAACTAGTGAAGAAAGGGGCCACATAATGGAAAGCCATTTATTCTAATACTACTTGTTGGTAATTATACCTTTGCTGTATAGAACACCTCAAATCTCTGGGGGCCAAAGTATCTAGAGCTGAGCTTAATTTGATTTGGAAGAGAAATTGTGAGTTGCAAAATGAATATTCCAAACAGTATGATTCTATTGATGATCAGATTTCTTGTACTGAAGTGTGGACATTGACTCTGTAATTACAAATGAATATGTATCCCTGGATTAACCACATTCTTTGGCCTGTCAATTCTAAAAGGCAAGAGTCTTGTTTTTAACTTTTAAAATTCAGTTCTAAAATTAATACTTGTTTTTCTCATTTCTCTTTTTAGTCATGTGAAAATGCTATTGTATGCTGGAAACCTGGCAAAATGGAAGATGATATAGATAAAATTAAACCTAGTGAGTCTAATGTGACTATTCTTGGGCGATTTGATTACAGCCAGTGTGACATTTGGTACATGAGGTTTTCTATGGATTTCTGGCAAAAGGTAGCAGCATATTTTTACATTTTGAAATTACTTGACTTATAAAAGATCATTGTAACTCTAGCTCTTTCTGTTATGTCCATGTTCTTTTTCCTCTAAGAATCTATCTTGATGTTTTGTATTGATTACTTGCTTTTAGTGTTAAAATATTCTACCTTCGTGGGCTCTGCATACCATCTGCATTGCCTGTATATTTGGCAAGTTAGGTATCAGTGGTGGAAGTTAGGTGTTACATTCCATAATACCTGTTAGTAAGAGATAATATTTTAATATTTTGGTGATTGGAGTGTAAATCTTTATATGTAGCATTTTCCTAGAAAAACATAGAAAAATCAGTGTAGAAGACAAAGACAAAATACTAATTACCAAAAAATTTAAAGAAATCTGTTGTTAGGATTTTGTGGTAACATATTAACTGGGTATTAATTTATGTAAGAAAGTTTTGAAGAGCCTTCCACAGCTTTTGCTATAGTTTTTTTTCAAGGCAGAAAAAGAATACCATGCTAACAATGTAAACTGTAAAGCCCTTCATAAAATTGCAAAGTGCCTTCTTATTTACTCAAGACACCTGTGAAATATTAATTGCTCTTATTCCTATTTACAAATCAGGAATATAAGATCCAAAGAAATAGTCAAGAGCGCAGTCAGAGGCTGGAGCCCAGATATTTCTGAAGTAAGAAAGATGTCTTAGGATTGCTTGAATGCCTTAGAGCCTGGTGACTTTATTAATTTGATGTTTTTAAAAATATGTTTACACAGATGCTTGCATTGGGCAATCAGGTTGGCAAACTTTATGTTTGGGATTTAGAAGTAGAAGATCCTCATAAAGCCAAGTAAGTATTTAGAAAATTTTATAATGTTCAAAATTTATGCCTTTTTCTTCAAAATTTTATGCCAGTAGAGAAGAAATAGTTGATAGTTGTAGTACTTTCCTTAAATCATCCTAATATTTACAAGTTTCAGAGTTAAAGTACTTCTTTTTTATTTCAATAATGATTGTTTTTCATGAGTACCTTGGTGACAAGATATTTTTATATGGTACCTCTTGAATTGAAAATATACTCAAATTTTATGAAATTTGAGATTGAACTCTTGGTGAAGATGTTCTGGTTTTAAATGCTTTTTATGAGACTTGGAATATACATTCATTTTCTCACTCAATTTTTAAGAATATAATGTATGATATTTAACCTCTTGTCATATTTTTTTCCCTAGATGTACAACACTGACTCATCATAAATGTGGTGCTGCTATTCGACAAACCAGTTTTAGCAGGGATAGCAGCATTCTTATAGCTGTTTGTGATGATGCCAGTATTTGGCGTTGGGATCGACTTCGATAAAATATTTTTTCCTAGTTAAAATTAGTATTGTTGTCTGTGTAAAATAGAATTAATGTATCTTGCTAGTAAGGGCACATAGAGCATTTAGACTTGTTTTTCAGCATTCAATCCAGCTGAGCTGAATGTAGTGATGTTTACATTGTTTACATTCTTTGTACTGTCTTCCTGCTCAGACTCTACTGCTTTTAATAAAAATTTATTTTTGTAAAGCTGTGTGTTATTTTATTTTCATTGTGATGAAAACAAATTGAAAGTAATAAAATTATGCCTTATCTTTTTGTAATGATTTTTTTTAAAAAAAACGGAAAAAGTTACTTAATCTAAAGATTAAGTATATATAGCCTTTACAAGTAAACTGAATTTAAATCTGGCTCTGCCACTATGTAACCTTGGATAAGTAACCTAACATCTATCTCTGTGCTTTAGTCTCTTATGTGGAAAATGTGAATAAATACCACCAATCTCAGTGAGTATCAAATGCTTTAATAAATGTGAGGCAGTTAGAACATTATTTGCCAAATAATCTCCAAATATATTTTAACTTGTTTATAATTATTAGAGGCTATGTCTTTGGGCTTCATATTTTTAGTGATTTCTTTTGTGATAGTTTTATAAATAATTACGTTTCAAATTCAGTAAACTAGAACATCTATTTCTTGGCATTAGTTTTGTAACTGGGCCATTAGCCTTAGTAGAAAGGTTATCATTATAACAAAGAAAGAAGCCAGGCGTGGTGGCGCACGCTTGTAATCCCAGTACTTTGGGAGGCGGAGACCGGAGGATCCTGGTTCGCGGCCAGCCTCAGCTCGCTCGCTCTCTCTCTCTCTCTCTCTCTCTCCCCCCCCCCTTAGTGAGGCCCTCTTCAAGTTCGTGAG